>RPOG01002780.1:20979-81414 GCA_008086565.1 Thalassoma bifasciatum
GTAGGTGTGACGGAGGCTGACGCCCTCTTTAAGATCCTCAAACTGCCGTTGAGTCTTGAGGAGCTGCTCTCAGAGTCCATCAGAGAAAACCAGCCTTCAGCATCCATGGAGGAGGAGTCCAGAGAGGAGCTGCTGGACTCCTTCCAGCAGCCGCAGAAACTCCTCCACAACCAGACAAATCCACAGGCAGAGACTTCAGAGGTCACAGCCTATCAGAGCTTTGTGGACAGTTTCCACATGAAGAGGAGAATGAACGAGTCCATTTGGTCGGTGGAGTCTTTGGCCCCCTTCGTCCCCAGTAAGGAGAGTCTGCAGCAGAGCGGCGTCTTTGAGCCCAAAGTCCTGGCTGAGAGCACGGAGCAGGAGGAGAACCACGGAGCTGTGAGGCTGAACTCTGCTCTCAGAGCTTCTACAGAGAGGAGACGCAGCCTCAGGTTTTCCTCCTCCGACTCTCTTTTACTCTCAGACAACATGATTGTTTTCAGCACGCCGGCCCTGCAGCAAAGTGGCTCCCAGGAGCAGAGGATGGAGAGTGAAGTCTGTGAAAGGAGAGAATCAGTGAAGGAGCAGAGCTCCACGCCCTCAGAAAAAGCCTCCTCAGCCCCCCCGCCTCGACTGCAGCGCAGAATCATTTTATCTCCTCCTACCAGAGAGGAGGCAGATGAAGACAGGTCTTCTGAACCTGAGGCTCCTCAGAGCCTGAACCAGGAATCTTTGACTCCACCTGAGCAGGAGGAGAAAAGCTCCTCTGAGCAGGAGGAGAAAAGCTCCTCTGAGCAGGAACAGACTCTGCTCATGAGCACTGCAGAAGAGGAGGAGAAACCATCCCCTCCAAGTCGACTCGTCCTCAAAGATGGAGAGGACGGGAAGTCAGAGGATGGCGCCGGTGAGAGCGCTGAGGTCAGAGAGAGTCAGCTGAGCGTCCCAGCGGCTCAGCAGACGACAGCTGTGTCTCCATCCAGAGGAAACCTGGTGGACTCTGGAGTCCAGTGTGGTTTGATGGAGGAGCATCAGTGTGTGTGTGAAAAGAGCAGCTACGGCCCCAACAAAAGGCAGCAGCTCAGATATCAAGGTCAGTTTTTTAATCATCATTGAGTTTTTCTGAGCCTTTAATGTGTGAAGGAAACGTCTGAAAGTCTCTCTGCTCTTCCAGACCTGAGATATTCAGACTGTAGAGATGAAGGAGGCTGCACCAGCGCACACAACCCAAAGAACCAGAAAAGAAACACTCACTGGAAGAACAGAGGTCCAGGTAGGAACAAAATATCTGTTCAACAAATAAACACACACACACACACACACACACACACACACACTGCGTCTTCTCTTCTGTGTGGTGTTTTCAACTTTCTGAAGCTGCAGGTTTGTTTTGATCTTTGCTTGTATTGTGCAGAGTGACCATACGTCCTCTTTTATCTACACTTGTCCACATTTTTGGCTGTAAAATTATGTCCACGGGGTTTTAATAATATTTCCAAAAATATCCAGCTTTTTCTCAGCTTCTTTTTCATAGCATTGATAATTATAATAAGTTGCTGCACTGGGCTACTGGCATTTTTCTGATGCACCATAAAATTTGGAGATAAAAAAGTCAAAGTTTTGAGATAAAAGTCAAAACTCAGAGATAAAAAGTTAAAATTCTGAAAAAAAAAGTCAAAATTGTAAAAAAAAAAAAAGTCAACGTTTTGGATTTAAAGTCAAAATTCTGAGATAAAAAGTCCCTATGTTTGATAAGAGTCAAAGTTTTGAGATAAAGTTAAAATTTTGGGATTAAAAATTAAAAATTCCTCGGGTAAAGTTAAAATTCTGAAAAGTCAAGTTTATGATAAAAAGTCAAAATTGTAAAAAAAAAAAAAAAAGAAAAGAAAAGAAAAAAAAGAGGAAAAAGTCAACATTTTGGATTAAAAGTCAAAATTCTGAGACAAAAAGGATAAGTTCAGAGCTTTGAGATAGTTCTGTCCAAACTCTGAAAAACAAGTCAAAATGTATAGACAAAAAGTCAAATGATAAAACCAGAAGTTAAAACTGGGATGAAAGTCAAAATATTGTGATTTATATTGTTGAAATCATCAGAAAAGTCAGATTTTGAGAAAAGTCACATTTGAGATAAGTTAAAATTCAGAGGAAAAAAAAGTTGAAATTTAATTCTCATCTCATCAGTATGACTTTCTTCTTGAGATTCTTATTTACCATGGGCAAAAAAAAAAAACTTTTAGAAAGCCAGTTTTTTTCAGTTGTTTTTTTTTTTTTTTTTTTTTTTTTTTTTTTTTAAACATTTTTTTTTTTTTTTTTTTTTTTTTTTTTACATTATTTTTGTTTTTATGATAGAATTGTTTCACTTCTAACAATAAAGGAGTGTTTTTGATAATTATGAGTTATGAAGCCTCTTTGTTGTTTTTGAGTCTTTTTGGGTATTTTTGCAGGATTTTCAGGGGGTTGGGTAGGGGTCCACTTTTTGGATTATTAGAATACGACTACCCTACTGTTGTGTCCAGTTTCTGTGACCGAAGTGTCTGTTAAATGAAATGAGTCCAATTCCAGTCTGGTTTGTGATAAAGATGTTCACAGACAGAGAGGATGTTGAGAAAGCAGAGTTTGGGTCAGTTCTTCTGTTTGTTCACAGAAAAGCAGAACGGTCAAACAGACGGATACAACGGATTCTCTGGAAAACCTGGAAGACAAAGAGGTGAGTTTGATCCAGAAATATAAGTTTGTCTTCAACTTCTGTCTCTTCCTCACAGTGTGGATTTATTTTAAGAGGTTTGTTTCTTTAAGGTGGAAATGGAAGGAATCACAGATACTGAGCCTGGACAATTTTCAACAACATGTTTTTAATCACTTTAAGATGTAAATAAAATTTTCTAATCATTGCGCAATAAATATTATATATATTTTCTTAAGATATGTGTTTTCATGATTTACCAGGTTTTCTAATGAACAAATATTGTATTTCAGTAACAATTACAGTACAGATTAATACAGTACAGAGCTGGAGTTTTGTGCAGTTTCCAAAAGAAGGAACAAAAATAAAAACTCAGAAATAATAAAATGTTTGCTCAAAACATTTTCACGATGAGATCGCTTCATAATAACTTAGAACAGTACATTTCTTTACAAATAAACATTTGAAACCTTTGCCAGAATAACACACAGCTTGTGAAGAAGAAATGGAGACCACACACTGGAATATGCTTCAAAGCAAAGTTTATTAAAATAAAGAGCCATACAGAACACACACTGCCTCAAAAACACACACACACACACATATACACGCATTCATCACTGAAGGCAGAGGCTGTTTGTAAAGTAACAATCAGTCCTATTTGATGATATTTGAGCTCTTGATGGACATTTCAGGAGTGTATTGTATGAAATGTAAATCAGACAGTGGAATAAACTCAGACACTGAGTATTTAGGCCTAAAAAGTGTTGAGCATGCAACAACACGTAATGAATCAGCAGAATAGTTGAATAATGAATGAATAAATGTGATTAAAACATTGCTTCGTTTGAACCTGACTGATGAGGACTCTAGGTTTGTACTAAGCATTTAGTTCTTGTTTTCTTATAATAACAGAGCACTGCTACCTGTTTACTTGTTCATCTATTTTAGTTGTTTTTAGCTGCAAACTGATTAAAACTTTTCTGGGCGTTTCTCAGTTCAGTTTGGCCCCAGTGGACCAGCTGATCAGTTTGATAAGATATGAAACCAGAAGCTCTGTATCAGTCCAGACTCAGTCCTGCAGTTTTCTTCAGCTCCAGCTGCACTAAAGTTTCATTTATTGCACAGCATTAATGGCACCAAAGAGATGTTAATTTGTACATATATGTAATAAAGAGCTCTAAAGAAAATGAAGAGACCACTGCAAATACTCCCTAAACCCTCATGTATCATCCATTTCATTCCAGTGTGTGTTGATTCTCAACACAAACACACCTCATTCTGGTTAATGAGGGACTTATGAGGTGGACCACATCTGATTTTATAAGGAAAAATATAAAAACCACTGAAGTAGTCATTTCTATCTTTCTACAGGTGGAGCAGTCCAAAAAAAATTTAAGCACACTTGTGTTAGTGCTAGTGTCATTGTTTGTTGGTTCTAATCCTGCTCAAGTTGGAGCCACGTCATCACATCACTGTAAAACATCAGTACGACCCTGCATACCTAGCTGTTTCACTGTATCGCATTGGTTTCAAGCCTTCGCTGTGGTCAGTGGGGCGGGGCAACAGTGTATACAATGTTACTGTCTTCATGTGTATAGTGCCAGGAGTGCTTAAAAAAGGGACAGATTTTTTTCTGTTTCTCTTGTGGAGGTCCTCTTGGCTTGCTACTAGGAGTGTGGGTGGTCATGTGTGTGTGTGCATCAGGGCAGAACTCTGCTGGGCACAATACAGGGAGCAGAGGAGAGCAGTGAGCACAAGGCAGAAATGATTCTGTCATGTAAATATGGTCATGACATAAAGCTTTTTATTCTGCTAAATAAAAGAACCAGGTACAGACCTGATCTATGAGAGAGGAAATGCATTGGTGCTTTAATCTTGCCAACATTTTCAGTTCTGAATGAGAGACTCCAACTGAGATGACCCAATCAGCAGCTTCTCTTTTTAAAAACATCTGTTAGCCAGTGGCAGTTTTTCCCGGAGGCCAAAGGAAGCCATGCTTACTGAATAAAATATTGCATAAAAGGAAAAATATGAATCATCCCCACTTCCTTGTTTTTACTGAGTTTTTGTCTCTGTGTTGTTGTCAAAACAATCCACATGAACCTCCTCTCTGGGTAAATGTAAGGAGCGAAACAGTGCCCCCGCTGCTGCAGCACGCACAGTGTATTGCGGCTGTGTGAGGAGTAGAAGGAGGACAGGTTCCCTCTGCCTCCTTTGAAGGAAAAAAAAAATGTGTCAGCCAATCAGATTCAAGTCAGGCTCGCAGTCGTCATCATTCAGTTGACGGCCAATGTATCATAAAAAAAAATAAAGGAGGCCAGAATCAAGTAGTATCTAACCAATCATAAACTATCTTTCTTACACTTCCTGCTCTGCACCGATCTCTGACCACTAGCAGTCAGCCTAACTGTCTTCAACAAACTTTACACTCCGACGCTGCAGTCAGACAGGGAGCTAAGCTTGCAAGTGAAGATGGACAGAGATGGGGACCTCAAGTTTCTCGTAAGAAACGATTTTACTAAACTTCTTCGTGTTTTTTTCTTTTTTGTTTAATCAGTGGCTTTATTTAGTTCAGCGCAACTTCAGAGTTATAGTGTTATGGTCACCCTTATAAATCTCATATAATTAGGCTTTATGTTCTCGATTGCAACCTGACTGGCTTCCTCTGTGAAATTGGTCACGGGCCGCCACTGCTGTTAGCCACAACTGATTATTGGTCACAGTAAACCCGCCCCCAAACCCTGATGTGGTTGGGGCTTTGCTCTGGACTAGCAAAGAGTTGGTGCTTACGAGGCTCCACTTTTTCACTCCTGAAGCCTATTTTTTGTCAGTGGAAACACAAAGAACCAGGGCTAAGTCAGGCACTGGGCTGGAACTACCACCAGTTTAGTGGACGGGGGTTATGGGAGGTAGTCAAGAGGAAGATGGGTGGTTATAGTCTGTCAAACAAAACTGAGCTGCTTGAATCATTGCTGGACTCTCCTTTGGATAAAAATTAGTATTGTATGGTTAAAAAGTTCAAATGAACAGTAGAATATGTGGAATTTGGCGGTAATCCTAAATATTCAATAGTTTCTTGAATAGAACGTGGATGTTTATTTCAAACTAAAACTCTGCAGTGGTGTCTTCATTTGTTCAGGAGCTTTTTCTGATGTAAATGATCAGTGAGTATCCAGTGAACCTCAGCAGAGCTGCTGTATCCTCTCTGCCACCTTCAGACAGTGCAGGATCCTGACTCTCTCCTTCTGAATCTCCTCTGGACTAACTTGACCCAGCAGCTTGGCAGAGAAGTAGACCAGGTCCTGCATGAAGAGGCCCACTGTCCCTCTGGGTGCGGGGGGCATCTGGGTCAGGGAGCTGGACTCAAACTGAAAGTTGATGTTCTTGGCTCTCTGGAGGCCTGGTGCTCGCTCCTCGATCCACGTCAGAGGTCTGCGAGGACAGAGTGGAGTCATGGTGATTTCTAAATCAAAATTCAGTCACTTCTCTCAGCGTCTGAGCTCCTCTAACCATTTATAACATCACAGACAAAGATTTTTAAACTCTTCCTTTTTCCTCCATCATCAGTTTTGATCAGCTGTGTATTCAAACACAGAGTGTAACAATGTAACAATGTCAGGATGTCCCCTGAAGAGTTCTTATGTTTCACGTCACTGCAGCAGTAACACACATTGGCTGCGTCTCATTTGCGCTAAATTCCATCCTTCCTTCCTCCACTTGCGTCGTTCACTTGCATCTTAGTCCCGCCCACCAGAGATGCACGAGGAAATGAAGAGAGGAGCGAGGAGATTCGGTTTAAGACAAATGAGACGTCCTTTGCTTCAGGTGCGTTTCATGACGTGAGGTCTTTAAATGATGACGGCGTCAGCTGATCAGGATCATCTGTCATTCAGCTCTAACAGCTGTTTGTGTGTCTGCACATGTGCTGTTATAACTCTAATAAAGTATGAACAAAAACAGCTTTATCTTAGTTTTAATCTCTGAACCTACACTTTCACATGAAGAAAACCTGAGCTCTGTTTATTCTGTCCAGTTAAGAAGCCCAAGGATTACTTTGGGGGTAAAATGCGTTATTATTGGTTTATTCATTAATTATTTATCCTTTATCCAGAGCGTATCTGATTGTGAACCCTGAAACTGATTAATATAATCTTTAAGAACACTAGAAAAGTTATATTTCAGGGTAAAAAAGAACCTGAAATGTAACGTGTTTTTGTCCTGACAGACTTATTCTCTGACTTAAATTCTCTTAATTAAAAAAGAAAAGTTGCAGGAAAATTAATAGGGGAAATAACTGATCATGAATGACTATTTTTGCTCTTTTTCGTATAACTTTATAAATAAATATTGGATGATGAATCTAATACACTTATAAAAACTTGATATTGATCTGTTTTATTGATTTAATGACAGTTGTGTTCAGCATTTTGTGCTTCAAACTCACATCAAACATGTTTTTAATCCAAGCTCTCCGATCTGTTTCAGATCAATTGGCAGAAACTGTTCAGCTCTCTCATTTAACTCCGCTGATATGAAATGTCAGAGAAAGTTTCTGAACCGGAGCAGCGTCCAATCAGAGACCGTCATCCCTTGTGGGGGCGTGTCTGTCAGTAAAAAAAGTTCCGCAAAGCCAGCTCTACTGTTTCCTCGATTATCTCTCCTCCAAGCAAATTAAGACAAATGTCTTCAATATGGCGGCTCCATAACTACTTCCGGAGTCGTGGAGGAGAGAGGGCAGAGGAGACCAGAGATCATTTAGTGTTAATGAGACACCCACTGACTCTTTCTTACCTGTTGTCAGCAGTGAGGAGGCTGGCGGTCATTTTGCTGTAGTTTTTACCAGAGTCCTCCTCCATCGTTGCTGCAGTCACTGACAGTTCACCAAACAACTCAACCAAGTACGTCAGGCGAGCAATGCCACTGAATGCTGGGAAACCGGCCCCAGGCTTCAGCGGTCCACCTGTGAAAATAGAAGAACACAAACATTTAAAACCCAGGACACTGTGTCACATCAGTCAGATTAAAAAGTTCTTTAATAAAATGAACAGCAACACATTTCATTGAAACAGAATAAATTTAAAGTGGGCTGCAGGGTCCAGGACTCTCACCAGTGAAATGCAGGGTTCCGTTTAGCAGGACTTTACCCTCCACTTCTCTCTTCAGTGCTTTAAAGTCCTCTGTTAGCAGCTCGATGTGCTCCTCATGGAGAATCACTCCTGGTTTTGTTAGAAAATAAATGTTTACTGTACGCTGATTAAAGGAAGATTAAGATCCAACAGAGCAAAATGTAAATTAGTGCAAATTTTCAACTCGTCTTAGAATTTTGTTAAGGAGTGTATACCGCGTATGACCTTGTGTGGGGGTAAGGAAAAGAGCTCTATGTGTTTGTATTGCCCCTCTCGCAGCAGCACAAAGTCACCTGCTAACATCACTGTGACGCCAAAACAAACCACAGACTTGATCCACAGAAAAGCTAACGCTGTTCATAGAGAAATTCCAGCACTAAAATCATTTTAGAAGCTTTTCACTGAACTTATCTTTGAGTCCTGGGTAAGTCAAAGAAAAGAAGTTCTTCTCACTGTTATATTACCTTTTTTATCTGCTAAATCCCACAGCTCCACAGCAGCTTTGTAGTTCATGGTCATGGGATATTCCACACAGACGTGTTTTTGTGCCTGCAGGAAAGTTCTGAGGAGCAGAATTTCTTGGTTAGACGACAACTTCGATTAAATCCCAGACATTTTGCTTTCTGTTACCACAAAGTTCTGCACTTTAGGGCTATTTCAGCTCTCAATACAGACTTCATATACGTTTTATCTCATAAGTTCAATAGGTTCCTCACTCTCATTCAGACTGTAAAGCAGAATCTTGCTTATGTACAGTGTTGAGTAGTAAAAACACAAAAGAAAGCAGCATAAAGAGGTGAATTACTGCTCTCAATAGCTTGCTGGTGAATACATTGTTTGCTGAAGGTAAGAGCTTTTCAAAAGATAGGCTTTTTATTGATAGAGTCCAAATCTACACTTGACCACAAAAAGGTTATGTGGAGTTGTCTCACTAGGTAACAAATTAATCTATTGTAATGACATCAATTTTCATTTAACAGTGCTAATGATGTCCTCAAAAAATGTGGATACATGAGTCTGTAATGAAGCAGAGATCTCAGCGCTGTGGGGGTGCTGAGTCAGCTTTAGACAGGAGATGAGTCAGCTTAAATGGAGATGGTTTGTTTACTTGGGTAGAAAAGACTGTGAACTTGTGATTTGATCACTCTGGGGCATTTCGCTTTTGATTTTTCAGGTTTTTCAGTGTAATGTTTTCACTTCTGTTCATTGTTTCTCATTGTTCACATCCTTAGTAACAGAGCCAGCGTCAGACCCTCTCTCATTTCAAAGGAACTCAAACCAGAGCTAAACGTTTGTGCAGCTTGTGTCAAACCTTACCTGATGTTTTCTTCGTGAACTGCATTCTCGGTGCAGATAAAGGCCACCTGAATGTCCTCTCTGCTCACAGCCTCTTCTGCAGAGATCTGACTCACCCCCTGCTGAGTGTCCAAGCTCCTCCTGTTACACAAACATCAGTCAGGAAAATGAACAGGGAGAAAATGAGTAAACCATCGACAAGAATTTTGGACCACTCTTCTTTGCAAACTGCTGCAGGTCTCTCAGATTTGAAGGGTGCCTTCTTGGCAGGAAATAAACACACTAATACCAAAAATATTTGTAACTGCAACAATTCCTGGAAGAAATAGTGTTTTTCTGGAAAAAATCCAGGGGGTGCCAATACTTTTGTCCATGACTGTTAAACCTAATCATTTTAAGATGTTAAACTTATTAGTCTTACATGTACCCAGGGTATGTTTGACTTAACTGGCTGTTAATCCTGTCCTGAAAGAAATATATTTTTTTAGTCTCCCTGATTCATGGTTCAAGCGTAAACTTTTTTAACACTATCTTAAAATCTGAAATGGTTGCTGTTGTTTAGCCTGAGGTCTGCTACAGGGAACCTGGTCTGTCTGTTAGTAATGACATCTAATGACAGGAGCAATGAACTGAAACAGACAGATGTGACGGTCACAATGGAAACTAGGGCTGGGGGATATATCCAATATACTCTATATATTGTGGGTCATTGCACGTAAGATGTAGAAAAATGACTTTATCTCAACCATTGAGTATAAATTGTCGTGTATATGCTTTGAGACGTCTGTATGCAATTTCTTTGTGGTTGCATTTCTTTTACTCTTTTACAAATGTGATACATTCAGCCAGATTAATTCATCTGAATGTAATATTTTACTGGAACTAAAAATATGTAACTATATAAAGTGTGTTTTGGAATAAAAGGTTTGTTAAACCTAACCTGATTTTGATTTTTTTCCTTTCCAAATTTCAAAAACCTGACTCAAAGATCTGGTTGAATAATTATACTGGTGTCATTTTATTAACTAAAGGGTTGAATTGAAAATTTGATATGGTGATCTACAAGAGAAATCAAAATATTTAGATATATATCCTGTATAGCCAAAAAATATTGAGGTATTGATTTTAGGCCATATCATGGAGCCCTAATGGAAACATTAAATATTGTCCAAAACACAGTATCATGAGCGTTACCTGGATATGAAGCCTTTGACACTCAGTTTCTCCACTGAGCTACCAGGCAGGGGGGCTAAGATGTCTCTGATCCTCACGTAACCTGCTGTGCCAATGCCAACCACCACCGCTCCAAACATGCTGACTGAAAGAGAAGACGTCATGAGGTCAGTGAGTGATGGATAAAAAAAAAAATCTCTGGAAGAACTTAAGACAGGTGAAGAGGTGCAGTTGTGATTGACACCAAAGCTTTTGTTTGATTCTCGATTCTTGAAGGGACACACAGGAGTTTCCCTCTGATCATGAGGTTGATTCAGCATTTGATGGTCATCAGTGTCCTCAAACATAGCTGAACCTGACTCATCTCTTTCTCAGTTCCTCCCTCAGACCAAGCAGCTGTGCATGTCTCACTCATCCTGGTTTTTTTAAACATTCAGTAAACTAGAAAAGCAATTTCTGAAGAAATTCCGCTATGAATGCAGAAGCTGAAGCAGCTTGCGCTGAACTGCTAATGCAGAATCCTGAATATGCTGAATGACTGAATTTATCCGAAAATGGTTGAATGAATCTTGAAAAAGCTTGCGCTGGACTACTGAATGCAAAATGTTGAAGAAGAACTCTTGAACATGAACATGAAATCTTGGATGAAAGGATGAATGGAATGAAATAATGTCCAAAATGAAAATATAGATGGATGAATTAAAGAATCATCTGAATTAAAGGAAATGGATGACTCACAATGAAAGAATATTTTATCCCTCAAAGTTGTGTAGGAACTATCAGAATTATCAGATGTTTGAGACAGTGAAGTGAGTGTGTGTGCTGTTGTGATTGTGTATGTGTGTGTGCTTGTGTGTGTGTGTGTTTTTGTGGGTACATGGTTAATATGCTGGTTTGTGCTTGGTGTGAGTGTGTGTGCTTCTGTGTGTGTATATGGTTAATGTGCTGATGTGTGTTTGTGTGTGTGTGTGTGTGTGTGTGTGTGTGTGTGTGTGTGTGTGTGTGTGTGCGTGTGTGTGTGTGTGAGAGAGAGAGAGAGTGTCTCTGTATGTGTGTGTGTTTGGTGTGTTTGTGTGTGGGTATATGTTTAGTGTGCTGGTGTGCTGTGTGTTGGTCAGTGATGCAGATAAACAATCACTTGAGTATCTTTCTTCATCAGTGTTTTGATCTGTAGGTATAAACAGGTGTGTCAGATCACAGGTCTCCATGGTAACCTGCTCGTTAGGCTGTTTGAAGCTGCAGCTGTTTGATTTAACTGACAGACAGTTGATGAGCAGCTGGATTTGAGCCAGGGACAAGGGTACGAATATCCATAGGCTGCGCAAAATCCTTAAGGGCTAGCAGAAAACCAAAACCACCGTTAGATTCACAAGGCTCAGAAGTATCTATTGATGTAAATTTCATGTCTGTGGAGCCACAGGTTTTACCAGAAATTTCAGTTAAAAAAGTGTAACTTTTTCTCAATCGCTCAAAAAGTTCCTTGAGATTTAACATTAGAGCAGATGGGGGCAGATGATGACTTTCTGTGACAGTTAGCCATGTACGAGCTGTGTTCTTTGTCCTTTTGGTGTCAAGTGTCCTTAATCAGAAGCAGAACAAGATTACCTACGTTTTGAGCCCAAATTTGTGTATGTGGAGTGAAATTTGTAGCCCCTAGGCCTGTTTATCTAAAAAGTTTCTGGGTCATTTCTCTCCTGGTCCACACTCTAAAATTCAAATCCTCACTCTACAGTTTGAACATTCCACCACATACACACCAATGTTAAACTGCTGCAAGGGCTGATAAACTCCATGACCTTTGAAGGAGTTTTGTGAAGAAACTATAAATGCTAGAAAGAAGCTGAAATATACTGAAGAAAGCCAAAAAAAAATACTGAACTTTACTCATCTCTTTCTCAGTTCCTCCCTCAGACCAAGCAGCTGTGCATCTCACTCATCCTGTTTTTCAGTCCTCTGACATTCATCTAAGTTTTATTTTCCACCTAAGATTGCAGTTAAATCTTACATCTGAGAAATTTTAATATAAGACTAATACATGCACATTTCAAAATGAGAAACATTCAGTAAATTATAAAATGTGGAGAAAGTATTTATCTGGAAGTAATAAAAGTAACATGATGGTAAAAAGACACTCTGCTAGAAATTGTCTGTCCTGGAATGAAAAAAATAGGGAGAAAGGTAAACGTTACAAATACGTCTTAAACTGACTACAAGACTGATTTCTGTGACTTGTTCAGCAAAGGTGTTCATCATTTGCTACATTCTTTGATGTGTTTCTTTGTTTAACTCTTTATTTGACTTGATAAATCTGTAAAATCTAGTAGAAAAGCTAGTGTTTTTTAGAGATAAAGACTCTATTTCCCATGAGAACTAGCACAAACTTTCAAAAAGAAAATCCTGTTTTGGAATAAAGCTGTGACATATGGAAGCACATTTCTGCCAGGTAATAGAATCCAAATAAAAACTTCGCTTTGTTGATATTTTCTTGGCTCATATAATAATTTTAAGATTAATAAATCAAAAATTTGTGAAATAAAGTCAAATATTTGAAAGAAGGAAAATCATGAGATAAAAAGTCGAAATTTTTACATTAAAAGTCAACATTATTAGAAGAAAGTCAAACTCTTGTGATAAAAAAGTCAAAATTCAAAGATAATACGCCAAAATTTTAAGATTATTAAGTCAAATTTTTAAGACAAACAAAGTCAATTCTTTGAGCAAAAAAAGGTCAAACCCACAAGATAAAAAGTCAAAATTATTGAATCAAACGTAAAGATTTTGAGACAATTAAGTCAAATTTTTGTGACAAAGTCAAATTCATGAGAAGAAAGTCCAGCTCTTGAGCTAAAAGTTCAAAATTTTGAGATTAAAAGTATAAATCGGGAGTTTTTACATAAATATTTTGACATTTTAATTCACATTTTTAAATTACTATGAGCTGGAAAAATCTCAAATAATCCTGTTTTTTCTTTTTTATGTTTTTAACTGGTTGAAATGAGCACAAACAGGAAAAGGTGAAGCTTTGTTTATCCTTTTAGAAGTACACTTAAAAAAACCCGAAAAATTGACTTAGTTGAACTTACAACGAACGACCTGAGATATGGACATGGACAAAAAAATATTCATTAAAGTTCCAATGTTTTTTTTTTTCTTTTTGGTGCACTGTGGACTGTAGTGCCAGCCGACTGTGACGCGCATGCGCGAGCGCTTATGAAACGCTGATGCTGCAGCGCTGTCATTGAGATGCAAACAATCACCAACACAAGTCCAAAAACACTGAAAACACTGCGAACATCTGCAGCATGATACTTCCTAGACCACACACTGGCTTTTGACAGAATTTTGACTGTGATGAACTGTTTTGGTCTATAAACTCTACCGAGCATCAGCTGACCCGGAGTCTGAGCGGTAAATGATTGTTTCCTGTAAATACTGAGATTTCTAACAGGGGGAGTGATGGTAAATATCAGAACACTATGGATTTAAAGGTCAAAGCTTTATCAGCTCAGTTAAGTAATAATATTCAACAGTCACGTGGTGTGGGGTCACGTCAGGTACAGCAGACTGTATCATAATAATGTACCTTTAACTGAGCACAACTCTGACATATTAAATCAATACTTCTGTAATGAACTCTCATCATAAAGCTTATTCTAAGCGTCCTGAACACGACACAGGAAAAAAAAAGCCAGTTTTTAAAGTCATGTCAGTTGACAGACTGGTTTTCAGGACTTACAGCATCTTCACTAAGTCATTTTAACGAATAAATTAACATATTAAGGTTTTTTTTACATCACTCTTCACTGAAACAAAACCGGGAATCACTGTCAGTAGAGAACTGTACGGGTACTCACCGGTGTTATGTTAATAAAACCAGTTTTTCGGCTTATTTCCAGTTTGGTTTTCTGTCTCTCTGCAGCTCTGAGCGACTCTTCAACTTCTTCTTCTCTCCTGATCCGCTGAAGGTGGATGAACTCCGTATTTATTGCACTATCGCCACCTGCTGGACTGAATTGGTTTGACTGATTTTGCTGGTGGAGCCCATATACAGTCAATGGTGGAGCCACATTCAGGTTGAATTTACTTTAGCACGAAATTGATGTTGACTGATGTCTGTAAAATCTTTCTCCCAGTATGTGATTTTTGTTATTCTGCTTTGCATTTTTATTAGGAGGCTATGTTCAATCACTGTGAAGCACTTTGAATTTATTTGTATGAAAGGTGCTACATACAGTTGTGCCAAAAAGTTTACACCCCTTCCAGAATCAGAATGTTCTGATTTTTTGTCCTTTCCTCAGAAAATATGAATGATAACACAAAAACTTTTCTGTCACTCATGGTTAGAGGTTGGGTGAAGACATTTATTAACAAACAGCTGTTTACTCTTTTAAAATCATAATGACAACAAAAACTTCAAAAATGACCCTGTTCATTTTTTTTAAATACACACACTGATTACATGTAAGTAAATCACAGGTGAGGATGGTTACCTTTAGTAGACATTCAAACACATTTGTGTTGACTTTTGTACAATTATCAGCACAAAACCACCAGAGTTGTGTAAACTTCTTAACAGGGTCATTTATGAAGTTTCTGTTGTCATTATGATTTAAAATGAGTAAACTTTTTTTCAATAAATGTCTTCACCCAACCACGAACCATGAGTGATAAAAAGGATTTTGTGTTATTCATATTTTCTGAGACAAAGCCAAAAAATCTGAAATTCTGCTTTTGAGATGTACCTGTGCAAATAGCTTTTTTTTTCAAACTAAAATTCCAATTTTCTCCCTCATGTATGTGTTTTTCTTATTCAAAATGAAAATAAAAAAGCAGAAGAATCATCCCCTCCAATACAGAAAGTGGTATCAAATTTGCCTTTTTTAGAGCTATTTATTCCTGGTTGTATTTAGCTAACACAGCGCTTTTTTTATTAGGCCTGTTTTTTTTACTTGTGTTTGTTCAACAACACATGAGACGAGGAATCTAAAAATAGTAGCAAAAAGATACATGATTGCAAAAAATTGTTCAGCCCTAGAAACTTGATGTTGTTCTCCAGCCATGACATGTTTTATTACAGAACTTTAACCGGTTTCCATAGCAACATCACCTTCTTAAGACAGTGTGCCAATCTCTGTAAGGAGTGCAGGTTTATGTTGTACACTTCATACTTGCCTCACCAAGGTCTGTATAGCATAGTCATACCAAAAGAAATATAAATAAAAGAAAACAAAACTGTAGTAAATCCTATTTCTTTGACCAGGCAACAAGAGCAAGAACAAATATCTCCTGTTTCATTTTTTTTTTTTTACAATGGAGAAACATTCAGTTTAGTTTTTGGTCTTCACTCCAGTGCCACCTTTAGAAGTTCTGCAGATAATCCTACACAGCTCCATTCAGGTACAGGGCCAAGAACTTGCTAAATATTTCTGGATTGTATCCATGTAATCCAGCTGGAACCTACAGAGAGACAAAGAAAAGGCCATTAAGAGTCACTCTGTGCTGAAATGATTCACTTTAGTTCTTCATCTAATTCAGGCTCTTTCTATCAGTGACTTTCTCAACAACCAACCTAAAAACAGAACAATTTTTATTCTGTCAGCTCAGATATGGTTCATGTTCACTATTTTATGTTTAGTTTCAAATGTAAAAAATAATCTGAGCAGGCCAACAATATCTGATTCTCATTTATCATTCTATCCACATTAATTACTACTAAACAGATGAAAGAGTCTATTTCTGAGACAACTTCTTATAAACTTCCTCTCATTATTTTGAAATCATTATCATTGAAAAGCAGCATCTTAGTTATTGCTTCCATTCTGGTACAGAGTTCAGCTGTGGGACATGACTCAGTGAGTTCATGTTGTGTCTGAAACAAATCAAAATAAACATCAGATAGAATAATTTCAGACAAAGACTCAGCAGCTGCAGCCTCGATGGATGTGACACATCTGGCCTGTATCACAGTATCATGAGCGCACAGACACAAGGGCCAATTCAGCTACCTGTAGGGACGATTTCTTTTTATAGATCAGCAGGTTGTTATTGTCAGGGAGTGTTTTAATATCAGGGTATAAGATGCTTTCTGGTTTCACAGTATATTCACAAAGATAAACATTTCATCTGACCCTACAAAGTAAATATATCATACCTTCACTTGTTTTTTCTTGATCAGAGGTCGGACTTTTGCAAAGTCATAGAGCTCATTATCTCCATCCAACCAAACCTGAGGGGACAAACAGTGTGAGGACACAGTGAGTCAACAGCTGACGACAAAAACACTTTCACACATGGGAAACACTGTTTAGGTGAGATGGAATTTGTCTTGTGCTTAATTGATCTAATATGTTTGGTTTTATGGTGCCCAGACTAAATAAGTTACTCAAACAGATTCTTTTTCTGGAGTCCTGGATCATTCAAACATTTGTTGCTGAATTTAAGAGAGACACTGACTATGTTTGCATGCACATCATATTCCAATGAAGGTCCATGTTCTGGTTGAAGCAATATTCTGAAAAGGTGTTTACATGATTTAATCAGAATATTGTCATTATTCCGATTAATGCAGGAATATAGTTTGCATGTAAATGTAGTGAGTGATACGTCCTGAAAACATGTTCTTCATTAATGTACAGTAACTCTGCTTTGTAAACACAGCTATTAACTGACAGCAAACAAAACATGCTGAGATCTTCTGGAAGTTTCTGCTAAGAGTGTAGGACCTGGTTCTTGATGCCGTCGTCTCCTGAGAGATCTGTCGTGTTCAGCTGGAACACCAGAAACTGGAATATTCTACCATTGGTTCCCACTGCCTGCACTGTTATCGGCTTCTCCAGTAACTGCTGGGTCTGGGTCTGAAACACACACAGCAACACACACACACACGATGAAAAGGATGAATAAGTGACAGAGAGCTGGGTTTTTGTTCAGCGTAGAATCATGCTGCTGAGTCCTGCTGAGTGTGGAGTCTGTAAAGACACAGACTGTGCTGTAAAGCTGTGGTGAACCAGGATGGGAAACCAAGTGTCTGTTTAATCTCCTGATGCAGAATGACGTCCTGCTGAGAGTGGAGTCTGTTTCTTACCCCGTACAGTTTATGTGCTCGGACCAGAGCGTTTCCAAAGGCAAACATGATCATCTTTGCTCTGAACTGTTCTGGCAGGAGTTTGGAGCCCTCATCCCCTCCTGCTGAGAAGTAAAGTGTATGGACGTGCTGATAAGGGTAGTCGTCTCTGAAACCTGTTTGGAAAACACAGAATACCTTTAATAAGACTTCACACCGGGATGAGCTGACACTGTTCATGTAAAAACACAGGTGTTGATGATTGGATGATGTTATTGTGACAAAGGATCAAAACAGAGGCTTCTTCTTGCCTGTGCAGTTTAAGTCGTCCTTATAAACGTAAACTTCCTGCAGGTCGATTGTAGGAGACACAGGATAGAAGGTTTCCAGGACGTTGTCTCGTGTGTCACTGACTTCCTGTTTGACAGAAACCACTGGAAGAGGATCCATAGAATTCAGGAGTAGACCGTTTTTACCCCTGATTTGGAAGAGATCATCACCTGGAAGAGAGAAAAGAAAAGAATCAGGTAAGTGTGGCACTTCAAGCACCATCAGATTACCATGAGGACATGTCTGTTTTTGCAGCAGGACTCCAGTCAGTCCTGAGTTATATGACAGGCTGACCTCTCTCACTAAGTTTTGGCTAGAGATTAGTTTTCACGACACAAAAATATTCATGGTCCCTTGATCATAAAATTCACAGACTTTAGAGATTCTGAAGTTATTAGTTACAACTCCAGAAAGCAATAACTTCAGTAATTAGACTTATACTCAACTCAAACTTTATTTTTAAGCATGTTTAAAAAAATAACTGGAGTTGATCAAAGTGCTTTTTACCTCTACTTTTACTTGTACACACTAACAGACACACCATGTAAAAGAAAAAGCTGCACGTAGACACAACAACAGCTCAACAGTGTACTCCCATATCAGCACTAGGGATGCGTTTGGCATTTTTTGCCCCTGATCCTGATTTTTTAGTATCAGGTACCAGCCCATACTGAGTCCTAATCTGATTCATGGGTTCTTGGGTTTCTAGAGCTAAACTTTGCTAAAGAGGAAATAAAGTGAGGCAGCATATTTTTAAACAAAAGAAAATAATATTTTGTTATGTCTTCAGCTTTTCTATCCCATTTCTCTTAGTCCAGCTGGTCTTGATGTTGAAGTCATCTCATTTCCTATTTCATATGCTCTCCAGTACCAGTCTCCCTGAACTTGTGTGCATACAATACAGCACACTAAAATCCAAGGCTGCCCTGAAAACAACTCTCAAGAGACGGTGTGAGACTATGAACATTAACAAGATACTACTGCAACCATCTCGTGCTCACAGCTCACTGTATGACAAACTGAGAAACCATGAGAAACACTGGACAAATGTCCATCATTAAACTGATCACATCATGTTAAAATCACCTCACATGTTGTCACAGACTGTGCTGTACAGCTGTAATGAACCAGGATGGGAAACCAAGTGTCTGGACAGCAGGACATGCAGTGGGTATCAGTGATATCCCATATGTTTTTTGGATGCTCACTCTCTCCCCTTGGATATCTGTTCTTTTACAGTCCACACACAGCTAAGCAGCGTTTCCTCTGTTAGCCAACTACACTGCGTGTTATTTTAGGATGTTTCGGTCCTATTGAACGCTTCATGAAAAGATCATGGGTCATAGATGTATTCACTTATGGCTGTTGGACTGTTTTCAAGCTCTGGTTTGGTTTATTTCCACACAGCTGATTTTGCAGCCATGGAGTTGCTAATGCTAAACCAACAGACTGCCCTATGTTTGTTTGTTTTTCTGTTTTAGCCTTTTTGAAACCATACATCTCTGAGAGGTAGGATTATTTATTATCAACTTTATCAGGCTGGGTGAACTCAGAGAACTTGGTTATGCTGATGCATTAGCATTCAGGGGCTAATTTTGCTCAATGGTGGCCATAAGTTATCAAAATAGGCTAAAATGCAGATCACCAATACACAAAAAAATGCCAAAATCAGACCTGATCCAATATTAGTGAACAGCATTGTGACATCCCTAATCAGCACCAGGTTGAAGAAGAGAAGAAGAGCGTGTTTTACCTCTTTTCCATGTTGCTGCAAGTGAGTGTTTCTCTGCTAGGATTCTCCTTCCAATGTTGGGGTGACTGGACTGGAGCGTAGCACAAAGATGGAGCAGGTTGAAGAGCAAAGTGTTGCTGAGGAAGGAGCAAAGATAAACTGACACATGAACACTTTACTGGAATGTTTGTCCCAACTTTTTGAAACTCTATGCTGTCATCAAATTTACGATGTTGTTATTGCGTTATTAATGTTTTACTTTTGATCAGTATTTTACGCAGAATCTCAACCTTTTAAAGATTATCAGGGCCTAAGCACCAAATGGTAGATTTATCAAAGTGTACAGCACCGCACACTGATAACAGGAAATCACCACCTCCACAAAAACACTGATTGACCAAATTTCTCTCAACATTCTCCTGTCACATTCCAACATCTTCCCCTACCATAGTAGAAGTGTACATGGCCCAATCAATGCATTTTTTCCATCATTAAACAGGAAGTAGTATTTAAAGGGCCACATAAATGATGGAACAGTTTCATTATTCAAACATCTTTAATAAAAGCTGCTGAGCAGAAACTACCTGTATATAGTTTTGTGTGGTCGTCTTTCGGTTGTGTTCCAAAAACGTGCGTGTTTGATTGCGCTGGTCACACGTTCATCCTGATCAGGGATCTGATTGGCTGTATTCTCTGCCAATGAGAGGACCTGAGGTGGAAGTCCAGAGGTCATCTTGGTTTTTGTCAGCCACAGAGCCTGACGGACACCTACAGGACAGAGAGGGACGGCACGACAGAGACAGGTCAGGGTAAAAAAATACCTTTGTGGTAGTAAACAGGACACAGAAGAGGTTGTTCCACAGAAATATTCACACACACTCATACACCACACTGCTGTTTTAGACACAATAACTTGAGACTTTATCTGCGAAGCACATGAAAGGATGTCTAATGTTATTTTCCCTAATCTTCTCTCTCATCTCTTCTGTTTTCTTCACACTACATCAGTCCATGTCTCTGTGGCATTAAAGATTAAGATGGAGGAAAAAAACACATGAGGGGCAGGCATGGCTGCAACTGGAGAGACAGGAGATACACCAAGACAATCCTCCTTTATCATGTTGATAGAGGCATTTAATATTGTACGATCTCATCTCTCTTAGACAATAATGCAGTAATGACACTAATTTGTTCTTGTACAGTTCATATGTCAGCTGTCATACTTCAGAAAACATCAGCACCAAACGCTGAGGGTCACAACTAATGAGCCTGAAGACTCTTCATCATATTTCTTTTGTGAACTATTCCATGAAGCCAAAAGGTGAGATTTATGCTTTGTTGTAAATGAACAATATCAATAACTTGTGGCGTGCATAAGAATTTTATTAAGAAGAACTACATTATTATTAACAAATAATAAATTATTTTATTTATTTATTTATTTATTTTACTTTAATTTTTATTATTTATTGATATAAATTAGTTTTTACAAACACAATGTTGGACATGAATAGTTACATTCATTACAGCACAACAACCCACTACAACTACTACTTGTCTGTTTTTTGTCCATTTTAGTCCATTTTCATACCTTTTTTTTTGCCACTCTTGAACCATTTTTTGATACCATGTCATTATTTTCCAGGTTAACTCCTAATTTTCTGCTAGCCATTTTTTGTTGACTTAGGCAATTTTCACCACTTTTTACTGTTTTAGCCACTGTTTTTCACCATTTTTGTGTTTTACCCTCTGATTTTAAGTTCTCCAAAATGTTTCTTGCTAGTTTTTGTTGCTTTTGGGGCATTTTAGTCACATTTAACTCTTTTTTGCAACTTTTGCACTTTTTCTTCTACTTTTCGAGTATTTCCAGGTTTTATCCCAATTCAAATTAAAAAAAAAATTGTAGCGTTTTTGTTGATTTTTACTGCTTTAAACTAAATTTTATAACTACTCTTTGATGTTTTTGCTTTTTTACCTCTTAATTGTTTCTTTTGCAAAGATGCTTTTCAACAGTTTGTCTGTTTAATTGAGAGGGTTGAGTAACTCTTGTGTAGAACGGAAAACATCTGCTGCAAAATATGTAGCTGATAGTTTCAGAATCAGAATCAGCTTTCTTGTCAAGTATCTTTACGATGCATGTAAGGAATTTGACTTCGGCTTTAACTGTGTTCTCTCTTTACAAAAAAAACCAAGTATGAATAAGCATTAAATATCAAATATATTAAAAAATATATCCAGTAACCACAATTAGAAATCAAGATATATTAGAAATATTGAAACTTTTTGCAAAATTAATAAATTATATACACACATTTAAATTGAACACTGCAATGAAAAGTTTGCAGCAGAGAATGTGGAAGAGACTTGACAGTGGATGTAGTTGCCTTTGAGTATTAATAGCTGGTGGCTGTTATTCTTATTATGACAGGTTTAACGTTATTGACACATTTTATGCTATAAAATATTACACTGTGTGTGATTAGAATATTGCAACAAGACATATTGGGACTTAATGTAATTTACTATTAATTACCCAGCCCTTGTACATACTATTACTCCAAGCATCAAGGATGATGCAGTGGCTCCACCTGTTGGCCACACTTGTAACAGGAACAAATCAGCACATGCTCCTGTCATTAGTAAGGATGAGGTGAACATGGTTAAAGTCTAAACCTGTACCTTCCAGTGCGCTGGTCCTCTGGGAGTAGATGAAACAGGGTTTGTCTCTGTGAAGCGGCATCTCCTCACTGGGGGGGGATCTGTACCGTCTGGGATCCTTATAGTCTTTCTCCCACTGGGGCTGACTGCTGGGCTTTGACAGCCCCGGGACGAAGTGCATCCTGTCCCCGTAGGTCATCAGCGGAAGTCCGGGGATCTCCACCCTCTCTCTGGGTGGGTTGACAGGGCGAACTTTAGCTGCTGAACAGCGGCTGATGCTGAAGCTTCTCCGGGCGGAGAGGAAGCTGCTGGACCCATGTGCACACGGTCCTCTCACCTTTTTACCCAAAACCACCACAGCTAAAGACTGAGGGCACCTTCTTAAACACAAGGCCATTTCTGGAAACATTGTTCTTCCTGGTGGTGACTTCTCAGCCGGTCACATGGAGGAAAATTTAAATCCTGACCTTGATTTTTGTCCAATTCTACTCCAGTAAACCGAACAGCGCCGCCATGTTTGGTTTACTGTTCTCTTCTTCTTCGCTATGAAAATCAGTGCGTTCACGCCACCTGCTGCTGTGGAGGGTGAATGGAAGAAAGAAAGAAAGAAAGAAAGAAATTGTTCGTAGGAGTAACTTTCATTCTAATTTCGATAAGCTTACTTTCGAAGCACATTTCCTCTAAAACAACAGTGAAAACTTGCCTTTGTTGAGACTTTCTTCGGACGTAAAGTCAAAAATGTGAAATAAAGACAAAATTTTGAGATGATTAAGTCGAATTATGGGGGGGGGGGTCAAAAGTAAGAGAAAAAAAGTTTTAAAAAATAGATTAAAAAAAAGCCCTAATTTTGGGACATTGAGCTAAAAATTTGAAATAAAGAAAAAAAATTGAGATAATTAAGTCAAATCACGAGGTAAAACAGTCAAAAGTAAGCAAAAAATAAATAAAATCTTGAGATACAAATTTGTAATTTTGAGATAAAAATTTGAAATTTGACCTTTTATATCATTCATGTCATTTGTTCTTGAATCCCAAATTTTAACTTAACACGGGCAAACAAAGTCTCAACTAGCACGAATCATTTTCACATTTTTTAATCACCTTTGTAACTTACAGTACCTAAGCTACTAAAAAAAATCTGTTATGACTTAAATGTACTTTTTATCCATTAAAGTTTGAATGACTTATTTAATTTCCATATTTTGCATATTATATTAGCCGTTTAACCCCTGGTGCATTGAATCAGTATCCGCTATTTAAAGTCATTTTCACTTAAATTGAATGGTCTTGAATGGTTGGACTGCATATCAGCCTCTACAGTGCTCTCTACTGCCACTCTCTTTTGAGCTTCATTCTGTGGTCAGTTCATGTAACTGCAAGTCAATTTTTTTTAACTCCAAGATGTCAACTTAACAACCACACTCGTGGACCCCTGTCGGCATATCTTGCCAATCCTCCAATTCTAAAAAATGATGATGATAAACAGTGATACCAAAGTAATAGTAATGTTCTAATATTTGTGAAAATTTTGTTTCAAATGAGCAGTAAATTCAGATTAACCATGTGTTCACTGAAGTGTACATCATGCAACTCTAATGTAATTTCCAGCACAAAGTTAAAATGTGGATAAATACGTTGCGCTATTTTGCAAAGCCCAAAAAGAAGTAATTATTCACTTTCTTTGGGAAGACGGTTCATCTCTCATCCAAGAGGCGTCATGATGAACTGGTTCCTGGAACTGGTAAAGCTTCTTGAATAAGAGTTTAAACGTATTTCCAAATTCTCCACAGTCCAGTTGTCTCTTTGTTTGAGTCCTCAAAATAACCATGACCTGGATGAATAAGAATGTACATGGACATCCAGGGAAGGCTCAGGGTGACACATACAAACAACCACCAGAGATAAAGTAGAAATAACACGTCCATACTGTGTCGTTCACACACTCATTTACATGTCAGTGATCATGTATCGAGGCTCTCTAGCATACATTGCGACCTTATTGTTAAAACTTTATTGAATATGTCTCATGGGCAGCTGATTACTTGACAGGGGTGGGTTAGTAAACACTCTTCTGCCTTAAAAACTACGAGTAGGAACCACAAAAATTTCTAGAACAAGAAGATACACAGACTATTATTCTCATGATTGAAAACAGTCATTTTCCATCAAATCAATCACACAGTGTTGATGTTTTTGTTTTATTTAACTTAAAACAGTGAAGCGTCTCCTATTACAATTACTAAAGTATGTATCAGAATATGCAAATACATGGTGTCAATGAAAAGTAGCTGGTCTACAACAGCATTGACACAGACAAAGAAGCAGAGGAGAATGTGGTGGTTTCATTTATTGAATGTTTACTTGAAGTACAATAAAAATCAGATAGAAAAATGTGTTCAACAACTCAAGTGTGACACAGATTACATCTTTGGGACAGGTGGAATTTTTTTTCATCAAATCTTTTCTTGCACTTCACTGCGAGAAAGGCCAAAACGAGGAGGAGGATGGCAGTTTTCCCTATAAGGAGCCAACACCACATCTGACTCTGCAGACCTGGAAACATGGAGACAGATGTGAGATTTGACTTTAGAAATAAAAATAATAAAGCTACAGGCTGTAGTTCAGGAAGCAAAGTCAGCTCTGAGGCAGTTCAGAGGTTACAGGGAACCTGCAGTAAGGCTGTGGGGGTTTAGTTCAGGTAGATAAATGTGGTCCTACAGAGAGAAGGAAGCTGGTAGAAGGACAGATATGTCAGCAAGAGGAAGTGGTTAGGTGTGCAAAAGCAGTGGCTCAAGCTCAGCGGGGATGGTGGTTAAACTGGGAGAGTGTTGACAAGAGGAAGCTTAGCTGGAAAGAGCACAAAACCTGAAACTTTAAGTCGAGGGGGATTGCACATACCTACTGTGTGTATAGACAGCAACATTACAGCATATTCTGTAAGGCTGTAAAGTTAGACTGACACACACACACACAATGATACAACCAGGCACTAAAAAGCCTAGCAGCGGGGATTGAAAGTAGGAGATGACAGGTGTACTCAGAGTGTAACCAGGGAAAGAGTGCAGCACTTCAGTTTGTCAGTGATGGAGACAAATGTGAGGAATGTAGGGTTTTAAATAGGACCAGGTCAGGACACTTCAGGGGGTAATGACAGGGAGACACAAGTAGACATGTGAGGTAAACTTGTGATACCACGGGAAATAGTTTGCACTAATCTGAGGCCTCATGTCACTCTGTAGTCAGTCAGTCAGTCATAGGAAGAACTACGAAGGAAGATTCACCGTCTGACCAAAAATAAAGTTGCCACCAGAAATAAAAAAATAATGTCCCTCATCTAATATTTTGTTGGACCACCTTTAGCTTTAATTACAGCACACATTCACTGTTGCATTCTTCCAATACAATTCTGCAGTGTCACAAGATTTATTTCCATCATGTGTTTCATGCTCCCTGAACCACTCTTTCACAGTTTGAGCCCCATGAATCCTGGCATTGTCATCTTGGAATATGTCAGAGAAAAAAGAAAAAAAAATCCATTGATGGAATAACCTGGTCATTCAGTATATTCATGTAGTCAGCTGACCTCATTCTTTGGAAACATAATGTTGCTGAACCTAGAGCTGAGCAACTGCAGCAACCCCAGATCATAGCACTGCCCCCACAGGCTTGTACAGTAGGCACTAGGCATGATGGGTAAGGCATCACTTCACCTGCCTTTCTTCTTACCCTGATGCGCCCATCACTCTGGAACAGGGTAAATCTGAACTCATCAGACCACATGGCCTTCCTCCATCCCTCCAGAGTCTAACATATATGCTGCCTAACAAACAAAAGCCTTTTTTCCAGTTAGCCTTACTGATTAGTGGTTTTCATAGGGGTACACAGTTGTTCAGTCCCAATCCCTTGAGTTCTCCTTTGCATTGCGCATGTGGAAATGCACCTGTTTTCACTATCAAACATACACCTGAGTTCTACTGCCAAACGTTAATGGGGCGGCCATCATGATCGTTCAGGATTTTTTCGGCCACATTTTTAGAGCTTTCACATCCAGGTGGTGACTTTTTTTTTTGGCCAGGCCTAGTAGAATAAATGAAAGAAAAACTGTAGACATGCAGAGTTGGCAGAATTGTCTCATTACAGGAGTCTGAATATGGCTGCATTGACACAACAGAGTCCTTAAAGAAATACCAGGAGCATTGACCAACTGGAATCAAGTCAGGTGACAAATTTGTGTCTCATTATTTATGAACTGGTTAAATCTCCCTGCCAGTAGCTTGCTGTTTCTTTTATAAAGACAAAAGATATATATGTTTAACCCCTTCACTCAGGAACACTTGTTTTCTCTTGCTATTAACAAACGTGACCTTTTCATTGATGACTCATTTATACCTTCTGGAAACTTACAGTTTGTTCCACACCCAAACCTCCCAGACTGATGTCTTACCTTCAGTGCAGTCCTGAAAGGGACAGTCACACAACAGGCCACTGGAACTGGTCACATTACCAACAGGGGCTGTTCATTGATGACAGCAATTAAAACAAAAATGCAGTAATGACACTAATTTGTTCTTGTAGAATTCATGTCAGCTGTCATACTTCAGAAAACATCAGCACCAAACGCTGAGGGTCACAACTAATGAGCCTGAAGACTCTTCATCATATTTCTGATGTTAACTATTCCAAGAAGCCGAAAGGTGAGATTTATGCTGTGTTGTAAATGAACAATATCAATAACTTATCAATATCAATGTCTTACCTTCAGCAGTGCAGTCCTGCAAGGGACAGTCATTCAACAGGCCACTGGAACTGGTCACATTACCAACAGGGGCTGTTCATTGATGACAGCAATTAACACAATTTTGTGAAAATGAATGTTGAATAATGAAAAATCATCCCAATCTCCATACAAAATTAAAATTAAAGCCGCAAGCGGCGATACACGGGCCCTCGCTCACGTGCGCTCGTCCGAGCATTCGCTCGGACAACCGCACGAGAGCGACTCCCCGCTCCTCGCCGCTTGCGGCTTTAATTTTAAAAAGCGTCGACCTGTGTGCATGTCTGAACATGCTGCAATCGTTCTCAGTCAGCCACATGGGAGCGAGGGCCGTTCTTTGCTGCATGTGGCTGTACTTTTAAATACATTTACTTCTGTGTCGAATTTTAACATTTTATTGCTTTTATAGTGAAGATTTTTGTGGCTGTGGAATGACCTTGATCCATGTGAAATAAAGAAAAATGGCTCCTTAAAGGTTGCAGACCCCTGCTCATGTGTTTCAGGGTTCAGCTGAAATAGAATAATGACAACATGCAGAGAGCTGCATGGCCACAGCACATTCCTCTGTCTGCTCTCATGTTTCTTAAAGAAGCCTCCCTGTGCACTGAAAATAGGTCACACAGCAAAAATGGTCATTTGGCTCCATCTGGTGGCCAAACTCACACAGGCTACCCAAAGATTCAGTTTGGCCACTAGATGGAGCTAAAACCCATTTTTGTTGGAGCAAAATGATCATTTTCACAGGGTGAAGAGTTTGATTGGCCTGAAAATTAGAAAAAAGAAATGATTAAAAATCCATAAGACAAAGAGTTTAATCCTCTCAGTATGAGGGTGTGTCCAGGGATGGATTTTGACAGTTTGAATGAAATCTTAACAAGATTAGGGTAAAAATCAGGGGCTTATTGAGAGTCTGTGGTTCATGAAACCACTTCAGACTTTGACACTTTACAAGAGAAATATCATTCAAAACAGAAACTTGACCTCATTAACTGAGCTTGTTGAAGATGTTTTAGACATTTCAAATATAATATCAACATCAAATGGCTGCATGCTCACAGCACAGCCTCCTGCTGCTCTAAAAATGAGAGTCACAATGTCAGAACTGAAAGAAATCACACAGCAAAAATGGTCATTTGACTCCATCTAGTGGCCAAACTCACACAGAACAGCTAAAAGTAAAGTCTGGCCACTAGATGGAGCCAAATGACCATTAATGCTGGAGCTAAATGATTATTTTTGCAGGATGCAAAGTTGATCAGCCTAAAACTTGGAAAAAATGAATTATTAAAAATCTTTAAGACGTACAGTTTTATCCTCTCAGTTTGAGGGTGTGTCCAGGGATGGATCATGACAGTTNTGTGTGATTTGGTCAGGATCTGACTTTGTACGAGAAAGTTATTAAGGGTTTTGTGTTTGTGAGAAAATGGTAAATTTTGGGTCGACTTTGACACAACACTAAAGACACATCATTCAAAATAGGAACTTGACCTTATATATGGTGCTTCTTGAAGATGTTTTTGATGTTTCTGTGCAATTGTTTTAAAAAAAGATCAAAGGGGGAGGAGCTATGGGTCACAGCATAAAACACTTGATTTCCTGTTGCCAATAGGTGGCGTCTTACTTTACGTGAATAAAAGCCATATGGCTGCGCTCAGGCTGGGACACTGAACATGTGTGAGAGTTTTGGTCAGGATCTGACTTTGTACGAGAAAGTTATTAAGGTTTTTGTGGTTCTGAAAAATGGAGTTGAAAACCGCGGGGATCACCGGTGCGGGTAGTTATAATATTGTTAAGAAATTATTGAAAACTAGTAGTCACCCAGATCATACGTGGACAGGTTAAACCTCTATTAGTCTTTTTTTGACATCCTGTTCAAGCTTTAAGTTCGCACCGTGCTAGCGCAAAAATTCTAACTTACTGTATTTTAAAGCCTTGAAATTTAAAAACAAAACGGAATTGTAAAATGTAAAAATACTTCCAGAACCTCACTATTTGCACGGGTTTTTTAAAGTATGTTTAGCCTCTTACATTTAAAAAGAAAAAAAAACCGCGGGAGACCACCGGTGCGGGGACGTCTAATATTGTTAGAAAATTATTGAAAATTAGCAGTGACACTGCAGTATACACATGAGAAATTTGAAGCTGATCCGACAAAAACCCTAGGACAAGTTCGTTCAAATACGTACCCTAAAAATCGTTAAATTCCGACTTTTGGGACAAATTTCCAAACTTGCTGTGCGAAATTCAGAGTTTGCCCAAGAGAATTTTTTCAAGGTAGAGGCATGATTGAGGTAGCCAAAAAATTTCAGACTTGTAAGTCAAAGTAGGCTGCGGGGCTACCGTTTTAAGCTAATGCTAAAACGATCGTTCTAACATCGTAAAAAACTCACCGTTTTATTATTTAAAAAGCGTCACCAGTCCCCCCCATCCTGTATCACACCGCGAGAAAAAAAGTTCCCTTTCCCCGCTTTTAACCCCAATTTCGCCGCCTTTTTTACATATTAGGAATTCCAAGGTTCTCCCGGAAGCCCCGCCTGCGGTCGCTCGGGCCCTAATTATATTCAGCATTTATAACTAACTTAACAGCAGCTGACCTGTTATGGTGATGGAGGCGTAGGGGCTGACGACCTCAGGCGGCTGAGTCCTGCAGGAGTAATGTACAGTCTGTTGTTTGGTGGTGGAGCTGATGCTCAGAGCCAGAGTCACATTAGTGATAGTTGGGGTTATGTCAAGGAGAAACACTCTGTCCTGGGGAACAA
Organism: Thalassoma bifasciatum; assembly: GCA_008086565.1. Lineage (NCBI taxonomy): Eukaryota > Metazoa > Chordata > Actinopteri > Labriformes > Labridae > Thalassoma > Thalassoma bifasciatum. Next base: position 50,556 of record RPOG01002780.1, read on the forward strand.
AAATCATCATGACAGTCAGTCTTTAACAATTTGATAATCTGACTGTAGTCATTTGTCTTCATCAATGAAAAAACAGCTTGACTTGTTGCTCCATTCAGCATGATTAACCCTCTGATGCATGATTTATAAAAGTCAGTGTCAGGATTTTCCCCTAGAATGTTTTTATTTCTTAAGGCATGAAAAAAAGTTTTCCATTTTTTTTCAAATATTTGTAACTGAGCATTCAACACAAAACAGTGTGAACTTAATGTAAATATAATTTTTTTTTTTTTTGCTTTTCGACACATTGTAACTTACTTTCATCCATTTTAACACTGAATAATTTATAGTTTATAAGCTTTTTCACCCTCAAATGTTTGTCTATAACTTTTTTGAAAATATATATGTTTGGAAAAAAAATATTGAGAACATTTTTTTCAGGCATCCTGACACAGGCTAATAGGAATTTCCACCACATGAACCACTGAATTTAGGAGTAAATACATTTTAAAAAGGTGTCCACTGTAGTGACCACTATGCACCACACGGTTAAGGTTCCTTGAAATCGCCGCGTAACCAAATCAAAATCAAAAATGAGTAACTCACCTCAACTTCCTCAGGTGTGCTTTTCTTCCAAAGCTGAACAGCATGGTGGGATCTCAAACACGTAAACTTACAGTGGAGTTTAAAGTCTTCACCATTATTCAGCTGCTCAGCAGACATACTCACGGTCGTGCCCCTGCAAACCCCTTCAGCAGATACTTTAAGACATAAATAATGTGAGAACATTAAAATTCACTCCTAGGACCAATTCTGACGCTCTCTTTCTCTCTGTGGCAATGTGTTTAGTAGTTTATTTCTGTGTTGTAACAAAGCTTCTTGGTACTGAAGCTTATCCTGTTGTAAAGTAGGTTTATTTCTCTTTTAATTGTAGCCACATTTGTAAGAAACATGTATTTGTGGAATGAGCAGCAGAGCTGAGTTTGTGGGTTGAGTCTGTGAAAACTTGTTTGTATCTTCTCTTTGGCAGTGTCAATGAGAAGTAATGACATCATATCACGGACAGCTTAAATAAATAAAACAAATTGAATATTTGAGTTAGTTAAGTTGCAAATTGGCCTTTTTAGTCTGATTAAAGGTGGTTTTTTTTGTTTGCAAGCTCCCACCTGTCTTGCAATTTTATCTAATTGACTTTTTTTTATCTATTTTACTTTTACTAAATGCACAGCCCAAAATAAGGCAACCCCAGATAACAAAACACCATAAAAACAAATGACATTCATTATTGATTTAAACAAGCTCTCCAGGAGGACATTTTTTTAAATAGCCGTGTGGTAATCCTACATTATATATGTCATATTAATTTAAAAAACACTTTGAAAATAAAAATCAACAGACATTAAAAAGCTCACCTTCTGTTCTAGTCCAACAAAGCAAACTCACCAGCAGAAACAACATCTCTACTTCTCCTCTTTTAATCTCCTTCATTTGACTATCGACATGAAAAACATTCTGCTTTCAGAGATTTGTTTGTTTCATCTGATAAGAAAAAGCTGCTGACCTAAGTACCAGACAGGATGCACATCTCTGCATTTTTGAACTGATGAAAGCTGTGATATCCATGTCACAAAAACAACCTTTTTATCAAACTGTGCACACTGTGTAACGGGAAAACCCCCAGAATTTGCTACTTTTTGGAGAAGATTGCAGAGCATTCAAGAGAATAAACATTTTCGCTAAACTCACCAAATAAAGTGGAGTGTTTTTATTGAATTTTGTTTTCTATCAATAAGACTATTTGTTTAAGGTCAAGGCTGGTGTTGTAGTTTACAGTTTATAATAGTTTTATTACACTAATTTGGCTCATGTTTTGATAAACCGATTTTTGGTAAAGGGTTTCACTTATATGCAACTTTATCTCTGCTACATATGATTTAACTTGACATTTACATCAATAAGGAAATGAAAATATTTCAACTTTTAAAAAAACAATCTAACATGACTCCACTTGCTTAAACTAAATAGAATTGTGCTTTTTATACAGTATGAGGAAAAAAGGGTTCAACTTAGTGATATACACTGCCTGGCTAAAAAAAAAAAAAAGGTAATGCCACAAGATTTATTTCCATCCAGTGTGTCATTAATTTTTCACCAAGATCTTGTATTAATGATGGGAGAACATCCCAAAGATTCTCAATGGGGTTAAGGTCTGGACTCTGTGGTGGTTAATCCATGTGTGAAAAAAGATGTCTCATGCTCCCTGAACCACGCTTTCACTATTTGAGCCCCATGAATCCTGGCATTGTCATCTTGGAATATGTCAGAGAAAAAAGAAAGAAATCCACTGATGGAATAACCTGGTCATTCAGTATATTCAGGTAGTCAGCTGACCTCATTCTTTGGGAACATACTGTTGCTGAACTTAGAGCTGAGCAACTGCAGCAACCCCAGATCGTAGCACTGCCCCCACAGGCTTGTACAGTAGGCACTAGGCATGATGGGTGCATCACTTCACCTGCCTCTCTTCTTACCCATCACTCTGGAACAGGGTAAATCTGAACTCATCAGACCACATGACCTTCTTCCATCCCTCCAGAGTCCAATCTTTATGCTCCCTGACAAACTGAAGCCTTTCTTTTCCAGCTAACCTTACTGATTAGTGGTTTTCTTAAGGCTAACCAGCAGTTCAATCCCAATCCCTTGAGTTCCCTACACATTATGCATGTGTAAATGTTCTTACTTTAACTATTTAAAATACTTTTGAGTTCTACAGTTGTTTTTCTTGGATATGATTTGTCCAAACATTTAAGTGATTGGTCAAATTTTTCCTGGAAGACAATGGTTCCTCACCATCCTTCCAGTTTTTAATAATACAACCTTAACCCAATTTTAGTAGTGTCTGAGTAGTAGTCGTGTCTTTCTCCATGGTTGTTTAAGAAATAAGAAGTTTCTCATTGAATCATCTGGGGTTAAATAACTTGTTGCCTGTTGAAAGAAAATCACCCATGCAGTAATGATCCAATAGGAGGCTTGTATCTATTTGATTAGTTAAATCCAGGTGGCAACAGTGTATACTCAAGTACAACAAGAAGTACTGGTTTAAAAAAAAGTACTTTAAAAAGTACAAAAACACTTCCATCCCTACTTACCTATGTTTCACATGTAAAGACTGGTTAATTTTTATTCCAAATGTGAAAAAAATGAGATAATATGTTATTTGTGAAAATGGTTTGGAGCACTCAGGTTTCCAGGACTGTGGAGCTATTTACCCATATAACCTTTGAGCAAGTTCAATTCATTTTAATGGTCAAGTCTGAACTATCCTCATTTCATAAGACTGATTTTTGATTGAAGTTTTATGTCTTAACTAATAGTTAGGGACCGAGCAGACTGTGTCAGCGAGGACCCTATTGTAATCCAAAGGATTATTATTATTTTTCTATCTTTAGTACCCAGTTGCCTCATTTTTCAGGTACTCCTCTTGAGATAAACTCAGCAATTCTAGGGCACACCCCCGTGAATGTGTAACCGCTACTCAGGCGTCACCCTTCGAAATTTTTGGCATGCTAGCTACGCTAGGTGCAAACTAGCCGTGCTAGCCCCTCAAGGAAAAATTTTTTATAGCTGTAAATTTTAGTAGGTTGGATACCCGGTGGTTAGATCTACAAAAAACTCTCTTAACGACATGGTGAATTCTGAACAGGAACTTCGGAAATGAGGCCTAAAACTGCCATTTTTTGAAAAAATAGGCTACGTACTTGAACGAACTTGTCCTAGGGATTTTATCCGACCAATTTCTGTGTTCTTGTGTGTATGTGACATATATCGAGGACTAAAAGTTATTAAAAGAGTTTTCATTAGTGTTCCGGTTTGGCCACAAGGGGGCGCTGAGTAAAACGTGGTTTTTTTTTTGGTCCAAATCGCATGAAAGTTTTTTTCCAAATAGATCTTTCCAAGGCCTTTCGGAATATATAAAGTGTTTTGTTACCATTTCATGGGTTACTGCCCATATTTTAGGTCAAAGTCGGGATTTTTGGAAAACTAGCTAACTTCGTGACCTCATTACTCCTTTATTTTTACATCTAATTTTTTGTTACATTTTTTTCTATTAGCTACACCCTTAGCCTCACTGCTGGTAGGCGACCAATTTCCCGTGAAAGTTTCTGCCGAACCCCACGATTCAGTCGTAGCTAGCGCAAAAAAAAGTGCCTCGCTAATTTTTAGACAAACTCCGATCCACGTGAAAATTCTCATGCACATTCTTCATGCAAAGACCCATCAGAAAATATAAAACTTTATGCCAAAAAAAGTTTCACAACTTTGGAATTGTACGAAAATACTTCTACTTCCTATTTTAACATGGTAGCTAATTCTGCTAATAACTCCTATGTTTTTGTTCCAATCATCTCCAAACTGCACGTATGTGTACAAGACACTTATATGAACCAAAGGTATGTTTTGAATTTTTCCTGACTGGAAGGGCGTGGCCACAAATGGCGATCAAAATTGACAATTTTTTCGTAAAAATCTAACCTNTCAGATCCGGGCCAAAGTGCACACGTATGTTCGGTGTCACAGCCTGAGTCTATGTAGGTGTCAATGTACAGCGCCCCCTACTGGAAAACACCCAAACTACACATAGTTGACCATTAATATAGAAACACAATTCCTTAATAATAACATTCTTTTACAAAGTCAGATCCTGACCAAAACACACACAAATCTTCTGTGTCCAAGCCTGAATGCAGCCATATAACTTTCATTCACCAAAAGTTAGGCGCCTCCTATTGGCGACAGGAAATTAAAGGTTTTACTCTGTAAGTTATACCTCCTCCCCATTTATTGTATTTTTTGAAACAACTGCACAGAAACATCAAAAACATCTTCAGCGAGCATCATTTCTAAGGGCAAGCTCCTATTTACAAGACTTTCCATCTGGGTTACTGTCAAACTCTAAACTTGCTTCATGAATGAACTGGTCCCTATAAGTCCCTGATTTTTGGCCTCATGTCATTCAAATGTTATTCAAACTGTCAAGATACATCCCTGGACACACCTTCTACCTTAGAGGATTCAACTCTTGGTCTTACATCTTTTGCCTATGTTTCTGTCCCAATTTTATGTCTGTTCATTCTCACACACTGCAAAAATGACTATTTGTCTCCAGCAACTATGGTCATTTGGCTTCTTCTACAGGCCCAACTTAAACTAAGGGTGGCTTCTGCAGGCTTCGTATTTCCATGTGCTCTGAACCCCACAGGGGCCTCGATTGACCAACGTGCCATAACCCCACGTGTGCCTCAAATGACCAATGCGCTCGGTCCCGTTTATCGCTGCTTGGCAGCTTTAATTAGGGACCGAGCAGACTGGGTCAGCGAGGACCCTCTTGTAACTGTTAGGATTATTATTAGGGACCGAGCACTGACAGTGTCAGCGAGGACCCTATTGTAATCCTTAGGATTATTATTGTTTCTTTGGTACTCCGTTTGCTAAAATTTCAGGTATGTCCTTTGAGAAAAACATATATGTTCCTATGGCACATCCCCGTGAATGTGTAACCGCTACTCAGGTGTAAAGTCTAGAAATTTTTCGCATGCTAGCTACGCTAGGCGCGGATTAGTTGCGCTAGCCCCTCGGGAAAAGTTGTGCTATAGTTGTAAATTGTAGTAGGTTCAAATGATCTTGGCCAGACCTACAAAAAAGTCTCCTAGGACCATATAGAAATTCTGGACAGGAAGTCGGGAAATGACGCCTAAAAATCCAATTTTGGCCAAAAATAGGGTACGTATTTGAACGAACTTGTCCTAGGGATTTTATCCGATCAACTTCAAGTTTCTCATGTGTATGCTAAATATATCGAGGATTAAAAGTTGTACAAAGAGTTTTCATTAGTCTTCTGGTTTGGCCACAAGGGGGCGATAAAGTTTACGAACTTTTTTACGAAGTCAGATCACCATGACAGTTTTTTTCCAGATAGATCTTTCCGAGGCCTTTCAGAATATATAAAATGTTTTGTTACCATTTTATGGGTTACTGCCGATATTTGAGGTCAAAGTCGGCATTTTGGGAAAACTCGCCAACTTCGTGACCTCGTTACTCCTTTATTTTTAAATCCAATTTTTTGTTAACAATTTTTAAATTAGGTGCTCCCTTAGACGCACCACCAGTATGTGGCCAATTTCCCGTGAAAATTCCGGCCGAATCGCATAATTCAGTGGTAGCTAGCGCAAAAAAAAGTGCTTCGCTAATTTTTAAACGAACCACGATCGGCATGAAAATTCTCATGCGCATTCCTCATGAAAACACCTATCAGAAAATATAACACTTTATACCAAAGAAAGTTTCACGACTTCAGAATTGGGCCACTTCCTGTTTAGCATGGACCAACTTCCTGTTTGGCATTCTGCTAATAACTCCTTCAGTTTTTCTCCGATCATCTCCAAACTGCATTTATGTGTACATGACACTCATATGCACCAAAGGTAATTTTGAAATTTTTCCTGGGTCAAAGGGCGTGGCCACAAACGGCGATCAAATTTGACCATTTTTTCAACAATCAAACCTCTATATCTATGGTTCGCAAAGTCGGATCCGGACCAAAGTTCACACGTATGTTCGCTGTCATAGCCTGAGTCCATGTGGGTGTCAATGTACAGCGCCCCCTACTGGAAAACACCGAAACTACACATAGTTGACCATTAATATAGAAACACAATTCCTTGATAATAACATTCTTGCACAAAGTCATATCCAGACCAAAACACACACAAATGTTCAATGTCCAAGCCTGGATGCAGCCATATGACTTTCATTCACCCAAAGTAAGGCGCCTCCCATTGGCGACAGGAAATTAAAGGTTTTACTCTGTCAGTAATTCCTCCTCCCCCTTTATTGTATTTTTCGAAACAACTGCACAGAAACATCACAAACATCTTCAGCGAGCATCATTTCTAAGGGCAAGCTCCTATTTACAAGAATTTCCATCTGGGTTACTGTCAAACTCTAAACTTGCTTCATGAATGAACTAGTCCCTATAAGTCCCTGATTTTTGGCCTTATTTCATTCAAATTTCATTCAAACTGTCAAAAAACATCCCTGGACACACCCTCAAACTTAGAGGATTCAATTCTTGGTCTTACAACTTTTGCTTATGTTTCTGCCCAAATTTTATGTCTCATCTAACTCACACACTGCATAAATGACAATTTGGCTCCAGCAAATATGGTCATTTGGCTGCTTCTACAGGCCCAACTTAAACTAAGGGTGCCTTCTGCAGGCTTGTAGTGTCCATGTGCTCTGAACCCCACAGGTGCCTCGAATGACCAACGTGCCATAACCCCACGTGTGCCTCGAATGACCAATTCGCTCGGTCCCGTTTATCGCTGCTTGGCAGCTTTAATTAGGGACCGAGCACTGACAAGTGTCAGCGAGGACCCTCTTGGAATTGCTCGGATTATTATTTTTCCGTCTTTAGGGGTCAGTTGCCTCATTTTTCAGGTACTCCTCTTGAGATAAACTCAGCAATTCTAGGGCACACCCCCGTGAATGTGTAACCGCTACTCAGGCATCACCCTTACAAATTTTTTGCATACTGCCTACGCTAGGTGCGGACTAGCCGCGCTAGCCCCTCGGGGAAAAATTTTTTATCCCTGTAAATTTATATAGGTTGGATACATGGTGTCCAGACCTACAAAAAAGTCTCTTATCAACATGGTGAATTCTGAACAGGAACTTCAGAAATGAGGCCTAAATGTGCCATTTTTGGCAAAAATAGGCTAGCTATTTGAACGAACTTGTCCTAGGGATTTTATCCGATCGATTTCTGTGTTCTCGTGAATATGCGACATATATCGAGGATTAAAAGTTATTAAAAGAGTTTTCATTACTCTTCCGGTTTGGCCACAAGGGGGCGCTGAGTAAAACGCGTTTTTTTTTTTGGTCGGAATCGCATGACAGTTTTTTTCCAGGTAGATCTTTCCGAGGCCTTTCGGAATATATAAAATGTTTCCTTACCATTTTATAAGTTACTGCCGATATTTTAGGTCAAAGTCGGACTTTTTGGAAAACTCGCCGACTTCGTGACCTCGTTACTCCTTTATTTTTATATCCAATTTTTTGTTAAATTTTTTATATGACGAACACCCTTAGACGCACCGCTGGTAGGTGGCCAATTTCCCCTGAGAGTTCCTGCCGAACCCCACGATTCAGTCGTAGCTAGCGCAAAAAAAAGTGCCTCACTACATTTTAAACAAACTGCGATCGGCGTGAAAATTCTCATGCACATTCTTCATGCAAAGACCTATCAGAAAATATACAACTTTATACCAAAACAAATTTCACGACTTCGGAATTGTACGACACACTTCTACTTCCTATTCTAACATGGTAGCTAATTCTGCTAATAACTCCTATGTTTTTGTTCCGATCATCTCCAAACTTCACATATGAGTACAAGATACTTATATGNAAATTTTTTATATGACGAACACCCTTAGACGCACCGCTGGTAGGTGGCCAATTTCCCCTGAGAGTTCCTGCCGAACCCCACGATTCAGTCGTAGCTAGCGCAAAAAAAAGTGCCTCACTACATTTTAAACAAACTGCGATCGGCGTGAAAATTCTCATGCACATTCTTCATGCAAAGACCTATCAGAAAATATACAACTTTAATGGTTTTGTTTAAAGTGCTGAAGCCTTAACATGCTGTGTGAAGATGAAGGATAAGATTGTACCATCGATTAAGACGATTATTGAGGATACAAAAACAAGGCTAGTAGAGGTTTGAAGTGTATACTCATGTTCTATGAATATACTTGGTTTCCATAAAAACTTAACAAGGACCCATTTTCCCGCACCGGTGTTTGTCGCGTCAAAATTGACAATTTTTGGAACAATCAAACCTCTATATCTCTGGCTATCAGGGTTACTGTCAAACTCTAAACTTGCTTCATGAATGAACTGGTCCCTATAAGTCCCAGATTTTTGGCCTCATTTCATTCACATTTCATTCAAACTATCAAAATACATCCCTGTACACACCCTCAAACCTAGAGGATTCAACTCTTGGTCTTACAACTTTTGCTTATGTTTTTGCCCAAATTTTATGTCTAATAAAACTCACACACAGCATAAATGACTATTTGGCTCCAACAAATATGGTAATTTGGCTGCTTCTACAGGCCCAACTTAAACTAAGGGTGCCTTCTGCAGGCTTGTAGTGTCCATGTGCTCTGAACCCCACAGGTGCCTCGAATGACCAACGTGCTATAACCCCACATGTGCCTCGAATGACCAATTCGCTCGGTCCCGTTTATCGCTGCTTGGCAGCTTTAATTCTATTTGTTTTATAGTGGAGTGTGACTATATGAAAAGGTCCTGCTGTCACTTAATATTATCTCAATCCTTATACATTGAATTGCAGAGGTGATATAAAATGTACCCATGTTCAGACAACATTTAGGACATTCATAAACAGGTAACATCAGGTGAAGTCACTCCCTACATCTTTAGAAGTACTTCACAAACTAAGACTCCTTGTTTCTCCCGTGGGTAACATTTATATCGGTGCTCACTCGTTGACATTAATTTCCCCATGTCTCATCTGCGTGTGTTGGTCTGCGCCCATGGCAGGATGGTGACCGGTGAGTTTCTCTTTTTTCAGATGGGAGAGCCGAAACATCCACTCAGAGGACGAGATGAGCGGGGAAACGAGTGGAAGGAAACCAAAACAGTGTCATCCACTCTAGAAAAACACTGACACAAGACATGATACGGTATGTATGCTCTTGTGTAACTTTCTCAAACGTTGAAATGTCATTATAGTGTTTGTTTACAGCAGCTTGTTCGCATGGACAGAGACATTCAGCGTCAGTGGTCACTTAGCTCTTAGCATGTTAGCCACTTTTAGCTTCTTTCTTGTTGCTCCACACACAAACATCAGTTCACTCAGGCTCCTTTTTACTCACTGAAGCTGCTCACAGGCTTCTTTGTGTCCTGTTGTACGTTAATACAGATGTATCTGACGTTGTATTATGCTGCTTTGCTTCTGCTTTCTCTATTATAAATGTGTTAGTGTGATGCTAATGTTGTGAAGCCACAGTTTGGACAAACACTCATACAAACTAACATCACTGAGGCCTAAACACAACTACTGCGTTACAAGCTCGAAAAATAGTTTGACTCTTAAGAAAACTACGCCGTGAGCTTTCCTTAAAACATATATTCCTTTCTAAAAACATCGGTTGTCGATTACACGCGTGTAGTTTTTTGATAAATAACCTATAAGGCTTAATTTTTTGATCTGTCTCTGTCGTTATCAGCTACCATTAGCATCATTAGCAAACTCGAGCTCCTTTGGCCTTAGAGCCCAACAACAACCAGCAGCATCCGTCCTAAAAGCTCCGTTTAACCGTGTTTGACTGTCAGATTTATTCATCAGCCATTAGTACTTTGTTTGAGTACTCATTCATATGATAGCAGTGAGTTTACAGCTCAGTTTAACGTTGGATGTGGGTGATAAGAGAAGGCTATGTTGGTATAAACACAGTGTTTAAGTATTTGCCATTGATTATATATTCAGGACTCATAGATAGACTGAAATTAACTGGTTGACAAGTAGGATAGAGGCCTTTGTTACCCCTGGGATCATGATTATAACTCTACAGAAGGAATAGAGAGAATTTGTACACCAGTCCTTCACTGTAACAGTTTACAGTGCAAAGGTAGTGAATTAGTATCAAAAAGAGGTGATAAAAATGTTTTCTTTGTCGTGAAGAAAGTAAACTGAGAGACTTATGATTAGCAATTTATGAAATTTGTTTGTGCTCCAATATATGGTACATCTGGTGAAAGCTTCCAATGGCTGTTTCAAAGCCTTTAAACGCATTTTGCTTACTGTTTGGCCTCCATAGTTTACTGCTTTAAATATGCAGTGTTTCGTACAACGTCTGTTAATGTCAGTTGAGAACAACGTCAGGTCACAGTGTGCGTCCAGTGATCGAATGTGGCTGAACAGATTTCAGTACAGCAGCTACCCTCCTAACAACCCGTTTTTATCATACTGAATGATGAAGTTTGGAGAAATATGTTAGTTTCTGTCAAGAGTTTCAAAAAGGTGCTTAAACTGATGGGAAACTGATTTTGTTTTCTCTCTGTGGTGGATGTACAGGAACAGATTCTGATCGAAAGTTGAGTTTTCCTTTTATGTGTGATAATATGTGGTCATATTTGGCCAGGGTTGTCACAGTTCTTTGTTTCGTGCACATCTGATTCGCTCAGAGATGTGTCATTTTTCCGCTTAAAACTGTATATAAACAGACACGATCTCTTTGATGTCGTCAGGGGCCATATTGCACTCAACCAAACTTTGGTGGAGGTAATGTGAGGTAAACAAACAGCTACACTGTGCTCACCTATCAGTCAGATGAGCTGCGCCTGTGATTGGTCAAACTCATGATCTTGAAATCTTTGAAACTGCTGAGTTACTCAAAAATTCATCCTTGTTTGTCGCGGGTTTCTGGTACTTTCTCGTAACCTGAATTGAACGTTGAATTTATTAGCCAGATACACCGTGTTGGGCTACAATGCAATTATGCTGGTACAGCTTACGTGGCTATCAGCATCTGGCTTACATGCTACTGCTACCTACCAAGAAGGGCACAATTGGGTAAGGCTTTGTTGATGCGACCAGTACCAAACCGCACAGATCCATACTGGACCGTTTGGTGGAAGCAGGGCTTTAGTCAGCACGAGATCTGACTATTCAAATGCATTTAAAAAATTTTAGTCTGAGATTGGACTGAGCACAGCTCAACTCACACAACCTGATAATATAATTGCTATTGGACTGAAGTTGGATCTGATGGGTCTCGGCATTTGGCACTTAGTGCAAGCAAATTTCACTCCAAAGAAGGAAGTAGACGACCATGATAAGTAGGGTCACTTTGCCCGAACTCAACAGAGAAACACCATGACACTCACACAAATACACATAAAGAGCTACAGCTGCATCCATCTTGGCCATTGTTGTTAGAATGCTGTCCTCTTCAGGTGAAACAAAACCAGTTGGATTTGCACGTACTGACTGACACTGCGACAGTCTGGTGTGATGAGACTCCATGTTATCATTAAATTGATTGAATTTTATAATGTATAAAAATCATATGCAGGCTGTGCAGACTGTGATGCTTTTTTTTTGTCTTTTACTAGTCTACCTCAGAAGGCGTCTTCAGTAACTTTTGTTTTTCCTTGTGTATACTCTGCTTTTGCATTAAAGCACATCAGTCTTTGGAGTCTTTGGCATCATGTATCCAGGTCTTCATTGTTACTTACTGGACCCTGAGGCTTGTGATCTGTGATCAGTCTGAATCTTTTATGTCTACCAAGCACTTCCAAGCCTCTTACTGCCCCAAACTGCTGCTTAACTTTCTTTCTAACTTTGTTCATAGTTAGTTTCTGCAACTGACAGACTTATGAAGAGTAAAATGAGCCATAAATGTATACAAAAATGTACAGTTGTGTACACATCCACAAGTGCATACACAGATCTGTTTTTGTGAACTCTGATCTGCAAATATTCAGAGCAATTTGCAACCACATACTAAGTTATTGATGGCTTACAAGTGTTTCTTCTACAAGACCTCAAAATGCACACAAGTTTTCACTGACAGCTGAGTTTGGTTTCTCAATTATCTGTCTGCACCAGACTCCTGCTGCAGTTCTGCTGTGTGTGAGATCCACAGATGTGTAAAACAAAGCTGTGTGACCTAACAACCTGAACTCAGGCTCACAGTTTCAGGCTCCTTGGCCACATCCTGCTTTGCTAACACAACGTAAGACTTGTCTCTGGGGTTTTTTTTTAATCCACATGTCAATTACAATGAAAACTGTGGTTGTTTTTTCTATAGTTAAAACTCAATGTGGTATTTCAGAGTTTTTCTACAGAAATATAACCTTTATATTATTCTCAAACTAAAGCGTTAATATGCTTCTATGTAGGGCTGAAAAATAATCTAATAGTGATTTTTATTTCCTGTGTTGCTATTGCAATTATTTGTGTGATTATTTCTAGGTTTCCATCTTATGTATTTAAACAAACACATTGTCTGACATGAACAGTTACATTAATTTCAGCACAACAACAACAACAGCAGCCCACTGCCAATACAACTGGGACTGATTTTTCTCCTTTTTAGTCACCTTTTACTTCTTTTTTTCCCTCTTTTGGACCATTTTCTTAATAACTTTCGTGCCCAATTTTCTTGCCAATTTTGTTTTTGCCCATTTTTGACACTTTTCAATCTTTTACACCACTGTTGAACCATTTTTTTTTTTTTACAACAAACTGACTATTTCCAAGTTTAATACCAAATTTCTCACCATTTTTGTTGACTTTTGCCATTTTTAACATTTCTTCATTTTTTTGACCACTTTTTCTACTTTGAGAAATTTTTTTAAAGTTTCCTTCATAATTTTTTTGCTAATTTTTCTCGCTTTTTGGTCATTTTAGTCACTTTTCACTTTTTTGGCCACTCTTGGACCATTTCTCTGCAAAGTTTTGCATATTTACAGGTTTTATCTCAATTTAATTGCCTATTTTTGTTGTTGCTTTTCTGGCCATTCTAATACCTCTAACTAAGTTTTAATGCTACTCTTTGCTGTTTTTGCCTCTTTTTACCACTTAGATTGTTTCTTTTGTAAAGGTAGTTTTTAACAGTTTGTCTCTTTGGTTGAGTAACTCTGGGGTAGAACAGAAAACATCTGCTGCAAAAAGTGTAGCTGATGTTTTGACACATTTCAGATCATAGGAATATTGCACTGTTTGCGATTAGAAAATTGCAATAGAATGAATTGCAATTTAATCCAATTCTCGATTAACTTCCCAGCTCTACTTCTATGTTGAACACATGATTTTAACACATTGTTTTCCTCTTTATCTTTCAGGTTGAACATTTAAACTGCTGCATCTCACTCTGGACCCAGGAGCGAAGGACTTGTGTTTTGTTGAACAGGATTTCCAGTCTGATGGACAGTGGACACCTACATAGGACTTACAGTGACTAAAACCAATGGCAACACACAAAACATCCTGGGTATGTAGTCATACCTGGAGATTAGTCTAACAGACAGGAAGTATCTGAAGTTGGTGCTCTGATAAAGTGAACACACTGCTGTTGATGGTGGACACATCTGACTGAGCTTGAAGCTAACATAGCTTCATTATTTTATATAGCATGTTAGCATTTAGCTAGCCATGAATGGTGAAGGGTCTAGCTTGTATCCTCCTCTCATCCAACATCATCTCTGGCCCCTACGAGGGGCTTTATACGATTAAATAGTTGTGCCCCCTCCCCTTCCCCAGTCATTCAAGTCATTCAAGTCATTCATCCATCTGTTTAAAAAAATCACCTTTTGTCGTGTATTTATGAGCATGTTTTAGCCTGTAGATCTTCTCTTTAAATTCATCTCATGGTTATTCCGGTCTCCCTGAAGTCACCACAGCTCACACCCCGTACCTCACCCCACCCCCGCTCCTAGTCTGGCTGCTCAGCAGTGATTTTGGAAGTTGTGTTGGTTGAATGGAAACAGTTTAATCGTGGAGAGGCCAGGCTACCACAAACTGATGGACTTTGACAAGCGAGGAGTTGGAGGAGGAGGAGGGGGTGGAGGGAAAGGAGAGACGGAGGAGGGTAAGAGGATGTCCTCGAAGACAGGAAGTCGATCGGGGCACGGTGGTCGAAGTGGGGGCTCTAACTCCGGGGTCCTGATGGTTGGACCAAACTTCCGGGTTGGAAAGAAGATTGGCTGTGGAAACTTCGGAGAGCTCCGACTTGGGAAGAACCTCTACACCAATGAATACGTTGCAATCAAACTGGTAAAAACAATTCCTCTTATATCCTCGTGGATAACTTAGAGAATTTTTTTTTTTTCTCGGAACAAGAGGTTTACAAAAAAGACTTCTTCTGCTTAGAATAGTCATAATGGTCATAATGAAATTTCAGTTGCCACAATATGGCCTTTTGTCTAAAAGAAACAGACATGATTTATTATGTCATATCAATGTTTATCTTCTCTAGGAGCCCATAAAGTCTCGAGCACCGCAGCTTCATCTAGAATATCGATTCTACAAACAGCTGGGATGTTCAGGTGAGAATCTCTTTTGTCATGTGTCAGACTCAATAATTTCTCACAAAGAACCGCAGTATGATTTTGTCCTTTTTTCCTATTTGGAGGCCCTGTGAGGACTTTCCAATTGATCTTGAAGTGGTCTCTCTTTACACAAATGTCTGTACAAAATCCAAAACTTCAAATGAGACTGTCAGCACCAAAGCATACAAGCACACATTAAACAACAAATAAGAACTTTCCATTAATATTCCAGTTTGTGAGACGCAGTAAAGTTGTTCATCACCAAAGGATGACATGTCGTGATGTGGTTCCTGTCAGCTCTTTTTTACTGTTAGTTTTGTGGTCATAGCTTTCAGACAGCTGGCATGAGATGGGCCTATTGCTTATTGACCTTATCAACACTATACAGGATGTGGCTGGATCTGTAGAGTACTGTGTGTCCAGAGACATTTGATCCTCTGAGTAATATCCTCATCCTTTTTCCCCTGGAGGATCTTCTCTTGTTTTTACACAATGCTTTTGTTCTTAATATTTGTCCGGACTCTAGAACAGTAATTTTGTTTTGGACAAATACAGCCCCAATCCCAATGAAGTTGGGACATTGCATAAAAGGTAAATAAAAACAGAATACAATGGTTTTCAAATCCTGTTCAACCTTTATTCAATTGAATAAACTATAAATACAAGAGATTTGTTGTTCAAACTGATTAACTTGATTGTTTTCTGCAAGTATTCACTCATTTTAAATTTAATGCCTGCAACATGTTCCGAAAAAGCTGGGACAGGTTCAATGCCCCACTGTGTTAAAAAATCCTTCCTTCCTTCTAACAACACTCAATAAGTGTTTGTGAACTGAGGACACTAATTGTTGAAGCTTTGGAGCTGGAATTCTTTTACATTCTTGCTTCATAGACAACTTCAGTTGCTTGACAGTATTTTGTATTTCATAATTTGCTGCACATTTTCAATGCATGACAGGTCTGGACTTCAGGCAGGCCTGCCTAGTAGCTGCACTCTTTTACTTCGAAGCCACACTGTTGTAACAGGTGCAGAATGTGTCTTGGTTTCATTGTCTTACTGAAATAATCAGGGACGTCCCTGAAAAAGGGATGTCAGCATATGTTGCCACAAAACCTTTATGTGCCTTTCAGCATTGATGCTGCCTTCACAGATTCTCTGACAGTTACCCATGATGCCATGGGCACTAACACACAATTTGAAATAAAATGAAATGTAAACTCATCCGACCACAGCAGACGTTTCCACTTTTCCTCAGTCCATTTCAATGAGCTCAGGCCCAGAGAGGGCGGCTGTGTTTCTGTCTGTTGTTGATGTATGACTTTGTCTTTGCATGGTAGAGTTTGAACTGTCACTTGTAGATGTAGTGATGAACTGTGTTAACTGACAATGGTTTTCTGAAGTTTTCCTGAGCCCATACTGTAATATCCTTAACACAAAGATGTGGGTTTTTAATGCAGCACTGCCTGAGAGGTCAAAGGTCGCGACCATGGTTTTGGGCCTTGCAGCTTACTTGCAGCGATTTCTCAAGATTTTATGAGTCTTTTGATGATATTAAGGATATTATATTCAATCATGACCCTCACCTGTTTCCAATAAATGTTTTGTTTACCTGTGGAATGATCCAAACAGCTGTTTTTTCAGCATTCATCAACTTTACCAGTGTTTCATTGCCCTTGTCCCAGCTTTTTTGAAAGGTATTGCGTCCATCAAATTTAAAATTAGTGAATATTTGCAAAATAGAAGACCAAAGTTTAAACAATAAATATCTTGTTTTTGCAGGGTATTAAAATGAAAATAGGTTGACCAGGATTTGCAAATCATTGTATTCTGTTTTTATTTTTATCTTACACAACTTCATTGGAATTTGGTTTGTAAAGAGCAAAGCTTTGTACTTCACTCTCTCTGTTACTGTGTTGGAAAAGCGCTGATGCAGGCTTTAGGGACTTTATGTAAATTATTTAAAGGTATCCCCTCATTGTTATTCAGGTATTTTGGCATCACTGCAAATGAAGCACAAATGTTCCATGAAAATAAAATAGTTTTCTGATGAGTAATAGACAAAGTGACGACTGATCAAAGCCTGATTTTTCAACACACATAAATAATTCATGTCTGTTCCTTCTGTCTCTCAGAGGGCGTACCACAAGTGTTTTACTTTGGACCATGTGGGAAATACAACGCCATGGTTCTGGAACTTCTGGGGCCCAGCTTAGAGGATCTGTTTGACCTCTGTGAGCGGACCTTCTCTCTAAAGACTGTCCTCATGATAGCTATACAACTGGTGAGTCCAACTCTGGGTTTGATTCACAGAAAGTTTTTTCTAAGTCTCTGCAAGTGAAACAAAACGGTTGAGAACTGTCTACTTTGCAAAGAATTAAAAGCTGCTCAGTGAAGCAAATAACATTTTTTTGAGCTGGTGTTATTTCAAGCAGCTATTATGAATCCTACACTTTTTATGTTAATGAAATTCATCGCAAACCTTGTGTCCAGAAAAAACAGTGCAAACAGCCTCTGCCAGCCTATTTATATATCACATTATGATCAAATGTTCCTGCAATCAGCTCAAGCTCTGAAAATGGTTTATAAGTACATCATTTCTCTTCACATTACTTTGAAATTCACTCTCTCTCTTCCACAAATGACAAAGAGTCTAGAGACACACTATTCTGTGCGGTGCAGCTCTGCACAGAGGAGGGTGAAGATGCTGACCAATCTCTAAAACTTGATGAAAAAACAAAAAAAAAATTGCACAGAGCTGCAAAATGTTGTGAGCACTTGAATTTCAGGAGTTCAATGTCCTTTGGGAATCAGACTTTTGTGGTTTCTGAGCCTTTCTTCCTTTTGCTGCTTGTTGTTGGCAAATTTACAATGAGATCCAGAATTTAAGAGGAGGAAAAAAGTCTCCTTGTTTGGTTATTAACACCATTAATTAAAGTTACTTGCAACTTGGAATCCTTTGTCCTGTGGTTGAATTTTTCCTCTCCCAGCATAACAAGTGAAAATCAGAGGAAGTAACCAAGGTCCTGCTCCCATGTTCTGCCTGAGCACAAATCCACAACATTAAACCTCAAACATGCTTTAACTGCAGGCTCATTTTGTTTTGTGTCGTTTGTTGTTGCTTGTTCTTTCGTGCAGATAACCCGAATGGAGTTCGTCCACACCAGAAGTCTGATTTACCGAGACGTGAAGCCAGAGAACTTTCTGGTAGGAAGACCTGGCTCCAAAAGGCAGCACACCATCCACATCATAGACTTTGGCCTGGCGAAGGAATACATAGATCCTGAGACAAAGAAACACATCCCTTACAGAGAACACAAGAGTCTGACAGGAACCGCTCGATACATGAGCATCAATACACATCTGGGGAAAGGTGAGTTACACACCTGTGCTCCATGATACACACACTGACCACACAACCAATCCACAAAACAACCAACCACACACGTGTGACAGCTTTAAGAGCTGTGTGCGTGTTAGACATTACATGGCTGTGGAAACACATTCATGTTAAAGTGGCTGTGAGCAGAATCTGTCTTCAGTGGACTCCATAGCTCCTCTCTGGCCTGAGGACTCGCACAAACTGTAGTGAAAAATGGCACATGTAATTGTTTTGAAAGATGAATGGAGATCGGGTCTTACTTTTACCACTACTTTTTTTTAAATTCGAGATGACTTTTTACCCTTTACAACAAGGTTGCATATTTGTCAACAGTTATGTAGCGCTGTTGTTTGAAACACGACAAGTAAACTGTAAGTTTGTACTGTAGTTTAGTAGCTGACTACATTCAGCGTATCGGTACCTTGTAACTCAGTGAATCCTTGTTATGTCCTGGTAGAGCTCATTTTCCAAGCAGAGCAAACATTACATCACTCTTCGTTTTATTAACAGACTCAGGTTTGAACAGATCACTGAAGTAAAACTGCTGCATGTGGGTTAGAGTGAACATAAGCACAAAAGCCTCGTTTCCACCAAGCGGATCGGTTCAGTTCGTCTCGGTACGGCACGCATTTTGTGGCTTTTCCATAGACTAAAACCGGGACGGGTCCCAAAATAAGTGACCCGTACCGCTCCACTTTTCACTGCCCTACCGTTGGGGTGCCAAGCCGTACCAAACCGGCCCCATGGGTGGGGCTATAATCACTGCAGTATGTTGATTGGTCAAAAGATCTGTAACTTCCCGTGCGACAGCGGTAATAAAGACCGTCAAACAACCCCGCACGCAGCCTTTCCTGAAACAAAGCTTCACTGCGTTATGGAATAAAGAGCCACATGCTGATCGCAAAATAGAAGAGTTGCTGGATGTCCTCCATCTCTTTGTTTACAATGCCGCTAATTTCTTCTTCATTGCATTTATTTGCGGGGTACACTGTGTAGCACTGCAATGACGTCACGCTGTTATGTAGCTGAAGCGGCTCCCGCCATCCGGCCCATCAAGCAGGGTACGGTTGGCTGTGGAAACGCGCACAGGATCAGGCTTTACTAATCTGACCCGTACCAAACTGTACTGATTTGTACCAGACTGCCTGGTGGAAACGAGGCTAAACAGTCTAATCTCTGTTCTAGCCTTTAGCTTGTGATTTTAGCCTTCATTCCATGTTTTAGCCTTTGGTCCGTGTTTTAGCTGTTAGTTTGTGTTTTAACTTTTAGTCCGTATTTTAGTCTGTAGTCCGTGTTTAGCTTTATCGCTCTCCTGTTTAGCTTTGTGATACTTTCCTGTCCTTTTTCTGTCAGACAGTCCAGCTCCTGCTTCCACTATAACTACTGAATAAAATACAAAAATGGTTTTCAGCACGGAAAAACACAACTCTTTTTTCTCACTGCTGAACTTTGTCAGCTGATGTGATCTAAGAAAACAGTTTTGGATGTTTGGTTTGATAGTGTTGAGCTCTGTTGCGCTTTGTTCTTTTTGGCTCAGGTGTTGTTGAATTTACACAATGATTGTTTTGTTTTGTTTTTTGTTTTTGTTTTCAGAGCAAAGCAGACGAGACGACCTGGAAGCTTTAGGCCACATGTTCATGTACTTCCTGCGAGGCAGCTTACCCTGGCAGGGGCTCAAGGTGGGAAAACGTCTGGACCTGGGGTGGGGTTGTCCTGGGTTTAATGCTGTTTCTAGCTTCATGTTCTGCCACCACATAGAATTTACCAAAAACCGGTTCAGTTTTCTCTGTGTTATGGGTTTTTTTTTTTGCTTGGGTTTTAATTTTAGCCACAATCAACAGAGATATTCCCATAACTCAGGTACAGGCATATGGAGGGGTAAAAGAAAAAGAAAGTAGTGTAATAGAGAAATGTGTGACTGACAAGTATTTAGACTAGATCCTGGTCAATAGAACTGCTCTGATGTTTCAAAACTTGTTACTGATGTCTTAAAATCTTTTTTGAAAGTGATCAAGAGCTCATGGGTAATTCCTTTTGATTTTTTAATGCTTAAATATGTTATGAATTTAAGATCACATTGCCCATCTCTAATATAAACAATCATTCAGTGTGTCCACATGAATTATTTTCAACTTATGTGAGATCTTTTACCCTTTAACACCTGTAATTACTGGATCTATTTATTTCTTGTGATGAATAACTGTATTTCTCTTTTGCACCCAGGCTGACACTCTGAAAGAGCGTTATCAGAAGATAGGGGACACTAAGAAGGACACACCAGTAGAGGTGCTCTGTGAAAACTTCCCAGGTCTGTATGAAAACAACACACCTGTTTGGAAAAGAAGTTCCTCTCTGCCTTACACAAACTACAATTAGGAGTATAACTTCATCCTAAGATCTGTAATGAGTGATAATTACTTAAAAATTAAACATGTCACACTCATGTTGATGGTTTAAAAATTAACCAGGACCTTGTTCTTCTAGATAAACTGGTGATTTTTAAAGGCAAGCAGTAAAGTGTCCTGCTTCTTTCTGTTTACTGGTTGTACTGACAGTTCACTTTAAAGTTATGTAACAGCACAGATGAGATGAAGACTAAAAGTATGGGGGCCTTTTTTATATTTATAAGGACATCTGTCCAACACCAACACAGTATATAACAATATCTATTATTTATGATGTTCACTTCCTCACATTATCAGAGGACTCAAAGCTCGCAGAGATTGAAATCAAGAGTTTGGTACGTGTAACATGTAATCAAACCTGAGAGGAGAGGTGTATCACTCACAGGACGTGGGCTGTGGAAAAGAGAGAGTGGATGGTCTAAACACGGCACAGGACACACAAATACTCAAATATCAAAACCTCCACGCTTTCTGAGGTGATTCCACACCTGAATGAAAGACTGTCCACTTGTAATAACATCACTTAAACCACATGTTGAGTCCTATTATGTTAAAGTAGCATGTGTGTGTATGTGATTTGTTGCCACCATTTGTGTATGAACTGTTTTGTATCTTTGTCTATAACAGAAGAGATGGCTACCTACCTGCGCTATGTACGTCGTCTCGACTTCTTCGAGAAGCCAGACTATGACTATCTGAGGAAACTCTTCACAGACCTCTTTGACAGGAACGGATACATCTTTGACTACCAGTATGACTGGACAGGGAAGCCACTGGTGAGTGTGGAGTGACTCCTCCTTCTCTTTGTTTGTCAGACTAAGCTCTATAAGTCCAGCAGCGACACATGATCACATCTTGTGTGTAAACAGAAGCTGATGAAGTGAAGCCATGAGCTGAGACTGCTGTTTTCATAAAGTCAAAGCTCCTCTGCTTTAAATGTTTGAGTTTGTTTGTAAACTGAGATCTGAGTCGACTCACTGGTTCAAGAAATGCTGCTGCTGCCAGTTTGATGAGCAGCAGTGAGGCTGAAACTTACAGAGCCCTCCAGGTGCCAGGATTAGAGAAAAAGAAACTTAATAAAGTGTTGAAACATTTCCCACCAGATATGGATGAACTGGTTCTGAAAGAATTAATAAGAGCTTAATAATCTGGATTAAAAAAAAGCTTTCATATTTAGATTATGTGAAGGCTTCATGGCAGAAAAACACATTCAACAGAATATGTAAAAAATAAATGGCAAAAAGAGGGCAATATAAATCTTCCAAGAGGAGAATGGCATAACTATTGTGATTCTCAGTTGAAATAGACAAATTCACATACTTGGGATCTGGATGGAAATGTATGGTCAGGTTTTTTATCACCTCAAAACAAAAGACATATCTCACGGGTGAGCCTCCAGAATGCTAGGTCTCTTTTTGCTTTTGACCCATCACCCAGGAGGCTTCATGCTGCAAAATTTATCCCTGCAAATCTTTCTGATTTAATGTGTAATGTTTTGTTTTTCAGCCCACTCCTATTGGTCCAGTCACCAGCGAGACTCCTCTTCAGACGAGCAACAGAGATAAAGTGCTGCAAACCAAAAACCAGGTACACACACACCTGCAATATCCTCAGCTTAGACACTTTTTTTTAGTTTCGCTTCATAAGCAGGTCCTGTACCTAACACATGGTCCTGCTCCCTCAGCCCATGTGTCTCATCTGTGCTGAATAGAAGAAGCTGGTTCGTCTCATTCAAGTTCCTCTTTTGGTTTCCTTGTTTGATTGACTCCATCAAAGATACTCTTTCAGTACAGGAGCAAACCAAACAAAGGCTGTTAACTCGAGGAGAGACTGCATGGTCTACAGTCAGAGCACATGCATGTGGGAGGAACCAAACATCCTTTTAGTCCTCAACACTAATGAGACATGAATCATGAACTAAACCAATTCAAGTGTGGCTTTTGAAGGGTAAGGGATGAAAAAACAGGCTTTTAAAGGTTTTGTTCGGCTGCGTCTGGACAGTTGAGTTTCTCTCTGTCTCTTGTGCCCCTGCAGAGCCCAAACACACACACACACACACGCAATCGACACCGTTTGAAATATTGATCATGCAGGTTGAGCTGGCATCCATTGCAGAGCTGCTATCAAAGCATCTGTAATAAATGCGTCTCTGCAGTAATAGAGCAGCACTTCTCATTATTCATGAGACTCAGCAGCATCAGGATCTGGTGTTAAGTCACATCACATGTCGTCAACATCCCAGACACAAGAAGAGGCAGCCACAGCAGCTGAGAGCAGTAAGAGCAATTCATCTGCAGAATCTACCGAATCTTCTGACTGCCTTTCAACAAAATGTGCATCTGTTGCTCCATTTCTGCAACCAGCTAAGAAATCTCTACAGTTATACTGCCAACTACAGGCCTGGAAAGCATCCTACAGCACTTTTTGTCCCTCAGAGTTCCCATGTCAATGCAGATTTTTTTTTTCACTGCATTTTTTGTGTTTGAAACATCTTCATGTAAATGGGCCAGAGGAACTCAAGTTAAATTGTGGAGATAGATATTATAACTGAACAACTATTTTCCCACTGACAGACAAGCTCACAAGCTCTAGAAATGTTTACTGAATAATCCCAGGGTCCAGGCATTTTCCCTTCAGAAGCCTGGAGCTTGATTTGTAATTCTGTGGTGAAATGAGGAGATATCTTACGGCTAATCTTTGTATGAATTCTTGAATCAACTTCCTCTTCTCCGTGTCCATGGAACAGGGCATCAGGTGAAACCGATGCATACAATTGGGGCTTTCCATCAGGAAACTGTGATTTGTCTGACTTGGACACATTTTGACACTTGCATATGTCGGGCTGAACATTTTAGAAAAAGATCTGATTGGGATTTTTCCATTCCCAATTTTTCAAGTCTTCAAGTCTTCACAGTGTACAGTGACATTCACAATCTTGATAGTCAATTACATCAAGAGTCAGTATTTTGAGACAGAAGTTAAAATTTTGAGATAAAAGTCAAAATTTAGAGATAAAAAAATACCAAATTTTGAGAAATCAATTGAACATTTTGTGAAAAAGTCAAAACTTTCACATTAAAGATCAAAATGTTAAGATGAAGACAAAAGTCTGAGATAATAAGTAACTTTATGATATAAAATGTCGACATTTTGGAAAAAAAGGCAAAGTTTTAGATCAAAAGTTGAAATTTTGATATAAAAAGTCAAAATTCTAAGATTTATGTCAAATTTATTAGGAATAAGGCAACATTATTAGATGAAAGGCAAAACTTAGAGAGAAAGTACAAGATTTTGAGATAAATTGTCAAATTTCGACTTTTCTTAGAACCCTGAGTCTAACACATCCACTGATACTGAACTTTAAATTCAATTCTTGCTATTGCTAAACCACATTTTTAACCATTATTTTAGTTATAACGACTGATGAACAAAAAGATCCACCTTTGACTTTTCACTTTTAAAAATGATGTAGTGCAAAACATTACAAAACAATTACAAAAAATACAGAGTTAAATAAGTGGTAATAAAAAACAAAATTTAACAATCCCAAGGAAACAAGGAAAAAAGGATCTTGCCCATCAGTCTCACTTAAGACGTGTGTATAAAACAGCTGACACAACAGATCCTGGTTTAGTCAGGAGAGCAACAAAAAAATTGTGGCTTTTGCGATCACCTGATCACAATGTCTGGAATCGTGAGTTCAATCAGAAAACGATTAATTGTTCAGCCTTATACATATGTTGCGTGCTGTTCGGTCCGTGTAAGCACTGGGCTGTTTAGGACTACACTTCCCTAAAAGTAGACTAGTCTAGCTTCTTGGAGTGTTAAAGTCACAGGAGTGTCACGCTCTTCACATATCTGAGCTATTAATTAAAGATTCACAGCATTTCATCTCATTCTTTCGAGGAACCAGTTACATTTCTCAAGTGATATCTGATATTTTTACACCACTCACCCTGACTTTTTCCCTTCTCAAACAAATATTACTCATCCGTCCTGGTTAATGAAGTCTCTTGGACTCAGATTCAACTCTGTTTAACATTAAAACTCAGTAAATGAAGCTCCTCCTGCCCTTTTAGAGCCCTAACAAACACTCACTCTGACCCTCCTGTTACTCCTTCTTCAAATACTGATTCTGTATTCACTGTTTCTTTTCTTTTTCCTTTTTTACTCCTCTTCACCAAACGTTTCTTGACCTGCCACTCCTCCTTCTTCACCTGCTCATCTTCCATTTTGGCCTCCTGAATTCTCCACTCACTCACTCCTACCTCAATCATCAACATGCCTCTTCCATTTTACCTTCCTGTATTGTTACTCTTCTCCACCACCCTTACTACCCCCCTGTCCCCTCCTCTTCCTACTCCCCCTCCTTTCTCGATTTGCCTTGCTCCGGCTCTCCTCTAGTCTTCGGAGGGAAAAGGCAACCAGCCCACTCCAGTGACCAATCGAGAGCTGCTGGGCTCCCATCTTACTGCTGATAGGCTGGGCGGGTCTGTCCAGGTACTTTTAGGAAGGGTCAGCTCTGCTTCCTGTCTGTCTGCTTACTTTTCTGTCTGGTTCTGCTTGCATGACTTTCTCTGTGTCTGCAGTGGACCGAAGCTCCAGTCTGTCCTTGACCTC
This sequence comes from Thalassoma bifasciatum, assembly GCA_008086565.1. NCBI lineage: Eukaryota > Metazoa > Chordata > Actinopteri > Labriformes > Labridae > Thalassoma > Thalassoma bifasciatum. The sequence goes on from RPOG01002780.1 coordinate 76,086, forward strand.
CTCAGTTATTCCCTCACATGAGACACAGGAGTCTATAAAGTTCTCCTGAGAATGTGAAACCTTAATGTGCACATATCAGGGTTTGGACAGCTTTGGTTAAGTCTTGTTACACTGTTGTAAGTAGTTGCCTGGGTTGTTTATATAATGAGGCCACATTTCACAAGCTGCCTTTTATGATTTAATCACTGACAAGATAGGATAGATGCCATTCTTTGTGTGTAGCAACAGACCAAATAAACACCAGAAAATTAGAACAGGTGTCAGATTTAGGGCTGAGATCACTCTGGTTCTTCATTTTTCAGAGATTATAAAATCCCTTTCAGATGAAGCCTCAATACACAATCAATCAATCAATCTAGATCAATCCTTTTAATAATGTGACTTTGTTTCATTTGACTGGTATGTTTAATGGTAAATATGAATGTTGCCTTTTGGTGTATTGAACCAGAGTTCATTTTCAACAGCAGTTATTTTCAGGTCACAACTAGAACACAGGAAACAACAACAGTGACAGCATTAATTGTCTTCTGAATAGTTCATAAATAGTGATACAGAGCAGTACAAAGCACACAGCAACCCTGAAAAAAGACAACATTTGTTTGTGAGGTATAAAATGAGTTGTTGTTGAGTTTTGTTTCTGCAATCACATGTTTTGGTTTGACCTGTCTGTTTCAGATTGAGCAGCAGCCCTCTGCTGTTATCTGATAGTCGTTCTCTTTGTTCTATGGTGATGAAATATCTGAATAAGGATGTTTTTGTTGATTACAGATTTTTTTTATCTAATAGTTTAACTTCCTGTGTGGAGATTTGAAGCCGGTTATGAAACTCCTATTTCATGTGTTTTATGACCCAGAAAACAGACCATCAGTATAAAAACTGACTGAAGAGCAACTGTGCAGAATTCCTTTGAACTGATCACCATCATACTGCAGAAACAGACATTTTACATTCAAATAGAGAAGAGACCGTTAAAGGTGACACTCAGTGTTAGGAAACAATGCTTAAACTTGTTCAGTGACTTAGTTCAGCAAAAACATTTTGAAAGTTGTCCTGCACTCTCAAATCCACTCCAATCTTAGACCATTGAAGTCTGGTTCCCGGAGGAGGTGTTATGCCCGCGCAGATCTGTCTAAAAGAATGACATTTGGCACAAAACAGATTTTTTTTCCAGCTGGGACACGAAAGGGGAAAGGTTGAGATGTCATATCCTTCATTATACAGTTGTGCTAATACGTTTACATACCCTAGCAGAATTTATAATTTCTTGGGTTTTTTTTTAAGACAATATGAATGATAACAAAAGCTTGTCTTTCACATGATTGATAGAACAAGACAATGATCCAAAACATAAGGCGTGGTTGACCTGCCATTGGCTATCGCATAATAATGGGAGGGTTCTAGAGTGACCATCTCAGTCTCCCAATCTCAATATCATCGAGTCACTCTGAGGACAGCCCAAGAATTTACAGAAACTGGAGACTTTTTGCCATGAATGGGTAGTTTTACCATCTGAGAAAATAAAGAACCTCATCCACAACGACCACAAAAGACTTCAAGCTGGCGTTGATGTTTAAGGGGGAAATACAAGGTATTAAAAACTGGGTTATGTAAACTTTTGATCAGGGTCATTTTGGAATTTCTGTTGTCATTATGATTTAAAAAGAGTAAACAGTTGTTTGTTAATAAATGTCATCACCCAACCACTAACCATGGGTGAAAGAAAAGTTTTAGTGTCATTGTTCAAATTCTCTAAAAAAAAAAAGCCAAGAAATCATGAATTTTGCCAGGGTATGTAAACTTCAGAGCACAACTGTATGTGAGAAAGCTGACCACTTAATGCAAAGCAGTTACTGCTGATGTTGATATCAACCTGAAAAGCTGGACCAAGTCAAACAATCACTTTGATTTCTGAAAATATGTGGGGGGATGATTTGAGAGCAGACAAAGGGCCAAAATTCAACTTCAGCCGACTGTAGTGATATGACAATCCTCAAGGTGGTAAAACATGTTTTTTAAAAATATTTTCACAGGTTTTTAAAGAATCTGTTTATCATGTTGATGAGATAGCGTTCTTTGAACTCGTGTATCAAATATGATACGTTTGGTTTTATAGGGTTAAGCACTGATTTTCACTTCGTAGCAGATGTGAGTGTAAGTAGAAGACTGCACCCTAGTGGCAGGGGAAAGCTGGTGTTTGGCCCCTCTCATGATTCTTCTTCTTTGAGGGTCGCAATGAAGACAGACTGATAACTTTTAGTATCTCCAGAAATATTTGAATCAATTGTAAAACTTGTACTTGAGTCATGAGTCTTTCTTTTTCAGCTTACACTCATTTCACTGAACCTTTCTCCCAGTAAGCTCAGTCAGTGATGTCATGCCTCTCACATTGTCCTCCTCATGCTCCCATCTCATAAAACTAAACTGAATTCACATTGAGATAACCTTTCCCTGATGATATTGTTGTATCAACCATGACAAATGAGCCTGAGCATGTTCAAAGCATGGATACAAACTTGAGCCACTTTTATTTTGCGGCCTTTTTGTTTTGCAACAGCTCAGCAGAAAGCGAACCATGATGTATTTGTATGGTATGGTATTTTCAGAAAGCCTTGTTCCTTTTGTGGGTCTGGTTCCCAGCTACACACAAGCATGCTGATGCTTAAAGCTACACGCTTATGTGTCTGAAAGAGCAGCTAAGCCTGGCAGCGTACCTCATGTCACACATTTTTGGTTCAATGCAGTCGCAAAACTTTGTGCTTCTTGTTTTACTGTCTCTGTGCAGCTGGCGAATGAGCTTCTTTCAGAGTCAGACAGAACATTTACCTTGTCCTTCACTTGAGATTTTACAGTAGTTACGTCCAGTTGTTACCTGTAATAGCAGAAAACAAGCTGAAGGTTTGTTTTGGGTGAATATTTTAAAATGCTGCCTTTCAAAAGATCCCTGAACCTTCTTGTCAAACACACAAAGTTGATACCACTGGTTTGATACCACTTTTTTCAGACTGATTTGAGTACTCACGGATACTGCATACCGATACCACTAGTACTTTTGCTACAGAAAATTTCAGTGAACACCAATACAGATAATTTATTTCTTTAAAAAAATGCAGCACAGTCACTTTGCCATAACGTAAACTGACTTGTAGAAGCATGTTGTTTTCACATAGAAATTTAACTTTGTTTGCTTCAGCGTGTTTGTAAAGCAACGTTTGTCGGTCTCCTACGCACAATGTAATCTCTAGATACGACTCTTTAACCTTTCTCTCTGTCACCACCAGGTGATGAGCTCAACAAACGGAGATCTGAACACAGACGACCCCACTGCAGGACACTCCAATGCACCAATCACAGCCAACGCAGAGGTGGAAGTGGCGGATGATACCAAGTAAGGACACACACACACACACACACACACACACACACACACACACACACACACCTAACAGTGTTGTGAGTGTGTTAACATGTTCTGGTGTTCTTAATAAACCATTTTTGACAAAAGCAAAGTCTTCACACTAGCTTAAGTCATGCTTTAAGGTGTTTGTTCTGCTAAAAAATAAACTTACAAACCTCATGTTGAGTGTATTATCAAAATCACGATTGTATGATTTAAGCTTTAACAGGAAAGTGGTAAGTCAGTGAGTGTTTTGATCTGCTCTTATTAACCTCTGCAAAAGAAGAAACACAAACACAGCATCTGAGGAATTGAATTGAGTAGATAGTAGAAAGAGCAAAAGAAAAACACACATGAAACCAAAATTTTAATAAATAAATAAATAAATAAATAAAACAGGCTGGAGTACCACCCTCTGACAGTACAAAACAATCTTTCTATCATAGGGGCCTACAAAGAGGAAATATTCATTCCCTCATTTATTCTATGTAGGCCTGAACCCGAGTGGAGCAATTCTCCACTTTGAACCCAGTTTTGAAGAACAAAGTGATGGCATGCCTCAGTGATGCTGTGAAAACATTCAGAGCCAAGCTGCACCTGCAGGAAACCAACAGGAACTCTGGGTGGTTAGCTGTGCAGACTGCAGCTGTGTGTGAGCTCCTGGTACTCCAACTCAGAATGGTCCTGTTGTAGTTTCTGGTTTGAGACAGCAGCAGCAGATTTCTGCTCATGGTTCAAACAACTGTACCAACAGGTGACCCATCCTTTGATCCTCTCCATGATCTCCATCGACTTTTCTCACAATCACAACACGTACTTAGTTTCAGTGTGAGCTGCCTGAACTTTGCAGACTGCAGACTTGTTCATTCAGGGGATGATTATTATCGATCTGTGAGCAATCTCTTCACTTTGTACTACTACTACGAATAATAATTTCAGAATAAAATGATCTAAAGTCAGTCTTTTTTTTTTTCTCCTGACCCTTATTCTAAAAAGGTTAAGAAAAATACTCAATGATTATCGATGTTTGCTGATATGAAACACTTATATCGTGATACATATTTCAGGCCTATTGCCCAGCCCGACATACAAGACACCACCACTATATTTAGTCTGTCTCACTAAAGTTTGTAAAAGTCCCTCCAATTTGTGTGTTTCAGGTGCTGCTGTTTCTTTAAGAGGAGGAAGAGGAAAGCCATCCAGAGACACAAATAAAAAGGAGACACCTCTGTCGTCTCTGCTCTCCATCTCAGCTTCCCTCCCTCTCCTCCTCCTGCCCTCTCGCCTCTCCCCCCCCCTCATGTCACTCCTCAGAGCTCAGAGGTCACTCTGTGTGAGAACAGCTGGACTGACTGGACCGCCGGGCAGCACAACATGTTTGCTAAGCTTCTTAACTCATTCATTTTGATGTGAGCGGACAGGCAGACGGGAGTTTTCTGATCAGCCTTAGAGCTGTGAGTGTGACTGTAGAAGAGATGGTGTCAAACCAAATGATGGTCCTCAAACAAACACCAGGAGAAGTTTTCATTTCAACTCCTGGACTCAGACGGTTTCCCTGCAGACTGACTGTTTCTCCTCATTTCAGGGGAATTTTGTTTTGTATGTTTTTTTTTTTTCCTCACTGTCTGGATCTGAAGAGTTAGACGTTTATTTTGGAGGAGATATGGAGCAACACAAAGAGGTCAGGACAACGTGACTATCAGACTCCACCTGCACACAGAACTGAAGAACCTTCACTCTCTCTCTCTCTCTAGTTTATGATGAAAAGACTTGAACAGACAACACCATGCAGCTCCTGCACACACTCTACAGAGTTTTACTCTAAGGAGTAAACAGTAAGTCTCTAGTTTCTGCAGCAGACCAGGCTTCATGATTCTGTCTCACTCATTCACCCTCAGAGGAATCTTACAGATGACTTTATAAAGATGTTTATGA
>RPOG01002781.1:0-22200 GCA_008086565.1 Thalassoma bifasciatum
GAGATACTTGCCAATAATTTCACACAGAAAAAATAACAGGAACATATAAATATATTTTCATATATTTGGTTGCACCACCTGACATTTTTGGGTGCTCAAATTAAAAATACTAAAAAATAATGAACCTAAAAACTTTGAAATGTTGGTCAACTACTGAAATCTGTTAGAAAACATAATTATTCACTCAGAAATATGTTTTTTGACTTATTCTTACACATTTAACTTTTCATCTCAAACTTTCCGATAAATCTTATAATTTTGACTTTTTAATCTGAAATTGTTGAGTTTTAATCTTTAAAATTTTTACCTTTTATCTCAAAATGTTGAACTAATATTTCAAAATTCAACTTTTTATCATAAAATGATTCATTTTTATCTCGCAGATTTGAATGTTAGTATCATAATGTTGAGTTTTTATCACAAAATTTGGACTTTTTGTCCAAAAATGTAACCTGAAAATCCCCAAATTTAGCATTTTTCACAACTTTATCAGACAATCTTGACTTTTCACCTTTAACTTTTTATAATTTCTTAAATTACCAACGTCTTATCTCAAAATTTTGAGGTTTTATCTAAAAAATTTGACTTCATTTGCAATTTTGACTTTTTACTTTCAAAATTTTTTGACTTCTTTTTCTCAGATTTTCACAATTTATCTCAAAATTTCAACCTTTATAACTTTTTTTTTATCTAAGAATTGAGATAAAAGGCCTGATATTTAGACTCACCAGAAACAGCTGTGTGTTCAGCCCGGCTCGTGATTGGATGTATCTGGAATATTTTTGCTTTTCTGCTTTGAATTGAAGTTGTACCATATGCCAAAGGCCTGTACACACACACCTTTGTGCTCCTCCTCCCATACGTAACATCAGTGGGATCTTATTTTCTTTTTTTCGAGATGTGAAGAGAAACAGCAGCATTTGTTCTGCTGTTTCTCTTCTCATCTCCTCCTTTATCCCTCTCTCTGTTTAAAAACCGCGTGAACGACAGCGGGGAGGAGGAATAATGTCATTCATCGGGGAGAGAAACTCCCAGGGCGGCTGCAGTATTTACAGAGACGTTTGACAATGATGTATGTTCACGGAAAGTTACCTGCTCTTCAATCTTAAGATAAAATCAGAGTTAAGTTTGAAAATAAAGAGACTCAAACACATGAAACAGCCAAAGAGTTCGACTCATTTTGTTTCTGATTACGTTTGACTTGTATCACAGCAGCAGCTTGGACTCTTTCTACTATTATTAAACCATCGACTGTTTTTGGAGGAAACTTTAGACTTTGTGACAGTCGCACACTCGCTCTGAGAGCAGACCTGGAGCAGAGAGCGGTTTAATGGCTTTCTCTGGTTGAAACAAAGCTCCAACCATGAGACGAAGGTTTTCCTCCGCAGGGATCTTAACTAATATCAGTTCGAGCCTGTCGGTGGCAAAAACAAGCACTTTGAAGGAGTGCACTTTGATTGGACGTACGCGTCCAAAAGGGTTTTTGTTGCAGCTGTTACAGCCGTGTTTTAGCTCCTCTGGGTCCGAGCAGAGATGGAGTCTTCCAGGTGAACACACCTGTAAAAGCACAGAGTTAGATCAGCTTTAAAGTAGTGATGCTTTCTGGAGAAGTTTATCCAAGTAAGAGCTGAAAAGGTGCAGAAAAGGCTGAGGTTTGAAGGAGAAATGACGCCCAAAACTTACCACAACAGGACGAACAAAGAGAAGAGTTGGACCCAAACTGCTCCTGCAATGGAAGAACTTGGTCAGTAATCACAAACAGCTACTGACCATAATCCTAACTGTCATCTTTAACTGTTGTGACAGTTGTTTCAAAACCCGTCTCGTTCAGTTTACCACTTAATTCGCACAATTTCTTTACTTTTGTTTACACCAAAGTCTCATTTGACTATGCAAGATTTTGAATGTTGAGCGTGAAGAACCAGATTCTCTGCAATTCTCTGTATAAAACATGGACGTAGTCTCCGTGACGTCACTGTTGCTGTTACTGCAGCTCCGTTTTGAGGCTAAACGGCGGGCGCGGCCAGACTGGACTTGGGACGAGTGACGAGTGCCCAAACTCGCAGACATTGGTCGCCTGTCAGTCATGTGATCTGGGCTGTGGCTCTGATTGGGTAAGCTCTCAATCTTAAAATCTTTCAAACGGCCGAGTTACAAATAAATTCATCCCCCTCACAGTGTGTGCCGTTAGCGAAATTAGTGATCCAGACAGGAGACAGAGTTTGTACCAGGCTTTAAATACGATAACTTCAGCTCTGAAAACGGCCTTTTTTGCATTCATGTGTACGTGACTTCCGGTGCTTCTGGAGCCAGCCTCAAGCGGTCACTGGAGGAACAGCAGCTTTATAGCACTTCCGTGTTGTCTCATTTTTTCAGACCGGAGGTTGCCGCTTGGCTCTGTTCCAAAGTGCACAACACACACGATAAGATCAGGTGAAAGTAATCAGACACAATCTGTCTCTTGTTAACATCAAGTGTGTGTTCTCTGTTGTTGGTGAAAGTTTGACAAATAATGTTGTATGTGCTGGCCCTTACGCATTCTGGGTTTAAGTATTCCAGGCTTATGCATTCTGCACTTATACTATCAGGGCTTACCTATTCTGGGCCTACACAATCTGGGCTCATAAATTTAGGCTTACGTATTCCAGGTTTACCAATTCTAAGTTTACATATTTTGGTCTTACGCATTCTGGGTTTATGACTCCAGGCTAAGACATTTTGCACTTCCGCATTTTTTTGCCAATGCATTTTGACGTACAAATTCTGGGCCGATGCAATCTGCATTAAAGCATTCCAAGCTTACGCATTCTGTGCTCACACAGTCAGGGCTCATGCGTTCCGATTTACCAATTCCAGTCTTCAGCATTTAGGGCTTACGCATTTTTGTGCCAATGCATTTCAACTTACAAATTCTGGGCCTACGCAATCAGGGCTCACGCATTCCAGGCTTACTCATTCAGAGCTTTAAGCATTCTGGGTTTGTACAATATGAGTTTATACGTTCAGGTTTTACACAATCTGTGGTTATGCACTCCAGGTCCGTGCAACCCTGCAGCTTTTGCATTCAGCGTTTACGCATCCTGAGCATTAGATGGAGGATGGAGATAAACTGCAGTGGAGCAGAGACGTACGGGACAAGGATCTGGTGGAATTCTGGTTTTATTCTGACTTTTTCAACCTTTTCTCCACTTTCGTATGAGAGATACGAAACATTTCCTCTGCATCTGGACGTCGCCTGAATGAAGTCGACGAACCATCGGCTCTTTTTATAAAACGGGAAGTGAGGACGACTGTGGGGCTGAGGGAAGACACACACTTAAAGCGGTAAACACCAAATCAATAAGAAGAAGGAAAAGGAGAAGAAATCAATTTAAGAGACAGAAAGAAAAACAATGAAAGAGGGATAAAAAGAGGGAATAAAGAGCAGTGATGAAGATGGAGGCCGAGGATGAAGGTGTTGGAGACGGTGGAGGCGCTGACTTTGCTCTGTCGGCTTTTTATAATTTTCTACTTTTTATTTCACTTTGGGACACAAACATGAATGAGAGAAGAGCCAGAGGCTGTGTGAGGAAACTGTGGATACACACAAACACCTCAGTTCTTGTCCAAAGTGTTTCTGTGTACAAACACACACACACACACACATACACACACACACACACACACACACACACACACTGCTGCGGTATCTGAGCCATCACTAGAGGCCATCAGGATTTATTTAGCTTTTATTTATACAAGCTTAAAGTCAAACCATCCATCTCACACACAATAGCCCCCAGCTTTCATTACAGTGTGTGTGTGTGTGTGTGTGTGTGTGTGTAAGTGTGTGTGTGTGTGAAGGAGATGACATTGCGTGCATGTAAGCAAGTTTTTGTGTTTGTGGTGATATACAGTAATACTGAGCTGACACGTGTGAGTGTGTGTGTGTGTGTGTGTGTGTGTGTGTGTGTGTGTGTGTGTGTGTGTGTGTGTGTGTGTTTTCCCATCATCCTCGGTACCTCCAGCGATGGTGATGTTGACGACGGCGGCGTTTGGAGTTGTGTTCTTTAATAATCTAATCCAACAACACAATTACAAAGTGTCAAACTGCGGGGCGAGCGTTTCAGAACGGACGGAGTGACAGCGATGCTTCGTTTCCAGAAACAGACGTTTAACTTTTTTTAACTTATTTCTCAAAAATCCCCTCCTTCAAAAAGACTCTACAGATATTTAACAACCACTTTAAACTCAAAATGATCCAAAATTATCACATTTATAGGACAGAAAACAAGGTAAATGCTCAGAAGTCTTAAACACTTTTTGCCGTTGGGGCTAAACATCATCATTTTTATTTCCCAGCTTCCACAAAAAAAAGATATAAAACAAGCAAACATTATTTACACAGCTAAAAAAGACTTTATTTGATTAATTTGGCTTTTGATCTCAAAATTTTGAGTTAATCTTTCAATTGGGACTTTTTGTCTTGAACATTTTTCACTAAACTTAGAATTTTTGACTTTTTATCTCACAGTTTTGACTTTTATCTTAAAATTTTTGACAAAATCTCCACCTTCAACCTTTTAACTCAAACATGGGACTAAATCTTAATATTTTGACTTTATTATCTCAAATTATTGGGTTTGAATCTCAAGTTTTTACCTTTTATCTCAAAGTGTTGAACTTTTATTTCAACATTCAACTTTCTTATCACATAGTGTTTTGTTTTTATCTCAAAATTTGTGACTTTTTGTCCAAAAATTTGACCTTAAATCTTCAAATCTTACAGTTTTGACTTTTCATCTTTAACATTTTGATGGGTATTTTTAAATTTTGACATCTTATCTAAAAATGTTGAGTTTTTATCTTAAAATTTTGACTTGATTTGCAATTTTGACCTTTTACTCTCACTGATTAAAGCAGTAGATTAACAGAATGCCTTGAAAAATCAATCATCAATCAATCTTTATTTATTCATAACAAACAGTATCTCAAAACACTTTTTAAAACATTTACACCTGTTAACATGAATACATTTTATTTTATTTATCAACTAAGACCCAAAATCAAGACAAAATAACGAGCCTAATCTCATCTTAACCCACTAACACATAGATATTTAATGTAACAGCAGAATATACATTCCTTATAATCGAATGTTTTTATTTAGCTACCACTATGCAACTTTTTTTTAACAACCTCATTTAATATCTGCATCTTTGCACTACTCACCACTGTGCTATTATCATATTTTTTTAAGCCTGTGAATATTAGTCTTGTCTATTTGTTATTCTTTTGTGTTTATGGTTGTAGATAATATTCTAAATATAGAATTATTATTATTTTCTCTTTTAAGCCTTACAATTACCTTGTACAAGAGAGCACAGTTCACCTAAACAAATTCCTTGTATGTTAAAGCAAACCTGGCAATTAAAGTTGATTCTGATTTTGATTCTTTGAGTACAGAGCTTTGCAGTCAGATTAAACGACTGAACGCAGATTGCGGTGCATATAATATTTTCAAAACCTCTGTTTTTTGATCAACAGGTAGGTGTGGTCGCTCGGTAAACAAGAGGCAGAGGAAATTTCCGTCACATCAGCGAAACTGCTGGAGTTGGCCAGGATACGCTGCAGATAGTTATTTAGCCTTTTGCATAAATATACATATGCATAAAAGTAAGCTGAGTGTTGAAAAGATGCAGTAGTTTTCTTGTAGAAGTGAATTTACTCTCTCTTCTGGTCTGAAAATAAATCAGGAAATCTGCCCTTTTGGTTGGAGAAGGCCCCAATTTTTGGCGCATCAGTTTACAAGAGGCAAAAAAATTCAAAAAATGCATTTTGACTTTCTAAATAAAGCAAAGCAAATTTTAACGAAACATAATTTCTTATAAGTAGCTGCTGTAAATTTCAGATTTGTAACTAGATGCTTATATCCGCTGATGCTCCTGTTTGTATTTACGCACTAAAATCTGCTAACACCTGATTGGTTGACGCTGCCGTGACTTCAAATTCTAAGCAAACAGAAACCAGGAGTCTGTGTTTGAGCCAAAATCAGAGAGATGCACCTTGGGATATTTTATGCCACAGTGTGCTGTAATAAAATCCCAGCTCACTCCTCTCTTCTCTCTCCTCTCTTCTTCTCCATCGTCCCCCTCTGTCCTCCACCTCTCCTTCCCTCTCTGCCCTTCATCCCCCCTTCTCTTTATCACTCCACTCATAAAACCTGCTCATCCAGAAAGAACAGACTTTAGAGGAGGACGGGGGGAGAGGGAGGAAGAGAGGAATGAGTGAGGGATTGAGACCAGAGGGATGGAGAGAGGAATTTAGCAGCTTCCTGTTAATTGCCGATTGAAATATTCTTGGAAACGTAAAAGATCGGACGACTGGAACTTACCTGGACTCTAGAAACTCTCAGAGATGACTTTGAGTTTTATTCTTTTTACTTTACATTAACATTCATGTGATGTTGTATAAGTATAAACAGTAACACCTTCATCAAACATCAGGTTAGATTCTTCCCTGAATATTCACTCTCCTTTCCACCAGAGGAATCCAGAGTTCAAACATATCAAAAGTGTTGTTTCATCAAATTATTCCAAATGGTGAAATTTCTCCTGTAAAGTCCGTTGTTTGTCTGTCTGTCGTGTCCGTTTTCATCAATAACAGCAGCTTCACAGTCTTAGAGCATTTCCTCCTCAATGTCAATCTGACAAAGCTGCAAGTCTTTGTTTTCTACAGGGTTCTAGCTGCAAGACTAAAGTTGAGTTTTCATCCCAGGAGAGCTTGTGATAGACAACAAGCGCTCCCTGTTTGACTGGTCAATTGCACACATTTTTGTCACGTAATACCTCAATTGAAGGGTTGCTTATTGGCTCGTACAGTAACCAATCACCACATGAAGTCAGCTGCAGCCATTTAGATCACTGGTGAGACCTATTTGTTGCCATGCATCTTTATTCCCATCTGTAGAGGCAACTTAAAACTTATTCATGGGACAAATGAAATTCTTTTTAGCATTAAATATATGTAAATTTACTTTGATTTGAAGTAGCTCCAAGCTTATTTTTAATTTATAGATTCGAGAAAGCGGTTTTGGGTGGAGTTTGGGGCGATATAGTCAGCCAGCACAGGTGTGGGTTTTTGTTGTCATCTGTTCCTTTGTTCTTGTCTGGTTGGTGTGACATGAGGCCTACACAAAAATGTTTTTGACCGTGTTTTATTGGAAGAACCTGATTTGAATGGATTTGAGTTGTACCTTTTTTGGATTTTACTTTGGATGAATTGTGGAAACTGCGTCCCCCAAATAAATGGACTTACATCTCATCAGTGAGTAACGTCAATTTTTGTTAATGAAAGTGGACACGCGTCATCACCAAGAGCCTGTGTCACACAAGTGGCTTTGAATTTGTTTTTTTTTTTTTATGGGGATCTGCCACTACACCATCCATATGTGCGACAGTAGAGGAACAATCTGTGACTGTGAACTACAATTTCATTATTTTTAGTAGTTGAAACTTTCCACAAAGAGAGCAAAGTTGACTAAAAAGAGGACACTGAGCACTGATGGAGCTGGTTTTGTTTGGAGTCTTTGGACAAGAGCGTGGACATGGATAACTCCTGCATGGTTTTACCTAAAAAGCTTATATTTCACCCAGATGTAGATGAGAAGGTGTAGAAGTGATGTTTTGGATGTTTAATGTCTGACATGAAGCATCTTGATGTAGTCGATGTATTAAAACATAACATTTTCCAAAACAGAAGACTTCAATTTTTTTCAAATGAGGTGTCACTGATGAATTTTGACCTTGTGGTTCTTCGTTTATAAAGTTTGTGCTTTACTATGTTTTATAGGTCAGAATCATGTGGGATATAAGGGGTTAAAAGAAACCTAAAGTTTCGGACACTAAGGAGACGATTCGTCGCCAATCCACCTTCGAAATACGTCAGAATACGTCATCACCGTGTTGCAAATTTTGCAGGTTGTCACCGCGCCAGAGTTTGGTTGGACTGAGCTGTAGGAGAGGAAAAAGAGAGAGCAGGAAGAGGAAAAAAAAAGAGTGAGAGAGCAGGTCTCAAGGTGACATGTCGTTGTCCTGGTTCCTCTTTTTAAACAGCAAAAGAGGCCAAAAACACAGCTCTCCTCCTCTCTGCACCTCCTGCTAAAAACGGCTGAAGCATCTCTCTCTCTCTCTCTCTCTCTCCCTGTGTTTTATATATTTAACTCGTTCTCTTTCAGCGTTTACATCCCTTCATCCTGATGCCACCCTCTCTCTCTGTTCCTGTCGTCTTTGCCAGCAGCGATGTCTTCAAACTCTGATTGATGATGGTTGCCGTCGGTTGCCGTTGTGTCCTGCTTTTCTGTTTTTACCAAAATACTCTCTTTCTTTTTCTCTCTCCGCTCTCCAAACTTTTTCAACTTTTTTTTTTTTAAACTGCTGATGTGAAAGTCAACTCCCCCCCTGCTGGGTCCTCTGTGCGAGCGCGGTTTATGTGCGTTTGTTTGAAGTGAGGCAAGGACTTTCGCTTTATCAATAAGAGAAATGATGCTAAACTGTACCACACAGGTTTACATAGATAGATAGATAGATAGATAGATAGATAGATAGATAGATAGATAGATAGATACTACCTACCTATCTCACGAACGAAGTAATTACACGTCGAAATAATTTACACAAAAAATTACAAATAAAGTAATAATTGTGTATTAGTCACGGTAGTTAGTGATACTGTCGGTGGATAACAGTCGGACCGACAGTGTGGCGTGGCGGCACACACACACACACACACACACACACACACACACACACACACACACGCAGGGAGAGATAAATAAAGATAGAGGGAGTGAGCGGGTGTGTATTTGACGCAATTTCAACAAGGTGTGTAAAATCAATAGTCCTTGTCTTTAGGCAAAGGACGGAGGAGGCGAGGAAAGGGAGGAGTGGAGGAGGCGAGGGAGAAAAAGAGGGAGGATTTAAGGCTGTATGAAAGAGGGGGGAAAAAAAGGTATGGGTTAAAAAAAAAGAACAAGAGCAAGCCAAGATTTAAGAGGATCAACCACGTTTCAGTTTTGCTTAATTCGACCACAAAGATCTGCACCTAAAGATAAAAAAAACCTTCTTGGTTGATGAAAAAACAAGAGATACATATTGGTACATATCAATATCGGCTGATATTGGCTTTAAAAATGAACTATACTGGTGAGCAGATGTTATGTTTCCTTGCTCTGTCAATCGTGAAATTGTCCAAACTGTCCTTGTTTGTAGGTTTTGTTATGACTGATCCAAGTAAAACACTTTCACTTTTATCTTTCTTGCACAGAAAATTGATAACATCTACACTGATTCCAATACAGAAGAAAGTTGACAATCTCTGTAATTTGGTATGTGGGTAAAATATCTGTGTTGGTTATTGGTTAAATTAATGGTAAATGTTGTTGGATATGGGCCAAGAAACAGCAGCTTTGTTGGTGTAGATTTGGCTCAGTGTTGGTTTTTAAGTTTAGTTTAGTTTCTGAAGTATGTTGCATAAGGTTTGGGTTTCGTTTTTCCCTATTTGGGTTTGGGTATGTTTGATTTAATAAGGTCTTTTTACAGTTGGTTTAGGTTTTATTGAACTTGGTTGGCTGGGTGTAATGAGGTCAGTGTGGCACCCAATATCCGTGACATTGACTCATTAACCTCTTTCAGATCCCACCTCAAAACCCATCTTTTCCACCAAGCTTACTCACCATGACTGTTTTTAAACTCTGTATTTCTTTTAAACTTTTAAATTTATGAATTTTGGAGTGTGTTTTTAAATCTGTTCTGTGCGGTGTCCTTGGGTTTACCTGAAAGGCACCTTTAAATAAAATGAATTATTATTAGTATTGGATATGTAATTTGATGTGTTGGGTTTGATTCAGATTAAGCTAAGCCAGGTTTGGTTTGGTTGAGTTGGATCCAATAGTTTGATTGGTTTTGGTCGTATTTGGCTATAATTAGTAATGTGTTTGGTTTGGGTTTAGCAAAACTTAGTGGGTGTTGGTTAAAACCAGTCTGGGTGACGTTGGTAATGTATTTGTGAGTGGATGTTTGGGTTTGGTTGTGATGTATTTGACTTACTTTACAGCGTGTTAAGAGTTTGGTTTGGTTGAGTTATGTCCGATAGTTTGGTTGTGTTTGGTTGTATTTAACTAGAGTCAGTAACATGTTCACTTGGTTCGGGTTTTACTCCGTTATTTGTGTTTGTGTTGGTTAGTTTTTAAAAATGTCTGGTGTGAGTTTCGCGAAACTTGGTGGGTGTTGCTTAACATCTATTTGAATGACGTTGGTCAGGTATTTGTGGGTGGGAGTTAGAGTTTGGGTTTGGTTCAATTTGTACATCTGGTGTGATTTGGTTTTGGTTGGGTTGACTTCAGCCAGTCCTGTTTGGTTTGGTTGACTTTAAATGTCACTCAGTTACTTGAGTTTGATTTGGTTTAGTTGAGTTGGATCCAATAGTTTGATTGGTTTTGGTCGTATTTGGCTTTAATGAGTAATGTGTTTTGGTTTGGGTTTAGCAAAACTTGGTGGGGGTTGGTTAACACCAGTTTGGGTGACGTTGGTAAGGTGTTTGTGGGTGGGAGTTAGAGTTTAGGTTTGGTTTAATTTGTTTGGTTAGATGATGGGTTGGACTTCATCTGGTTTGATTTGGTTTTGGTTGGGTTGGGTCGACTTACGTCAGTCCTATTTGTTTGTTCTGACTATTAATGTCACTCAGTTACTTTTGTTTGGTTTGGGTTTGATTGTGTTGACTTTGGTTCAGTCAAGTCAGTCTGGGTAAGAGTTTGGTTTGGTTCAGTCTGTCGGTAAAATGATGTTTCACTTCGTTGGACTTCGATGAGATTTATTGGGTTGAATGCTCTTGGTTTAGTTAGGTAGAGCTTTGTATGAGCTTGATTTGTTAAAATATTTAGGTTCTGTTCAGTTCTGGGGGCTGCATGATGGCGCAGCAGGCTGCGCTCCAGCCTCACAGTAAGAAGGTCGCCGGTTCGATTCCCCGTTTGGGCATGGTTGGCCTTTCTGTGTGGAGTTTGCATGTGCAGACCAAAAACATGCCCACGTTTGGTTAATTGATTATTCTAAATTGCCCGTAGGTGTGAGTGTGTGTGTGAATGGTTGTTTGTCTCTATGTCAGCCCTGCGATTAACTGGCGACCAATCCAGGGTGTACCCCGCCTCTCGCCCAATGACAGCTGGGATAGGCTCCAGCCACCCGCGACCCTGATTAGCAGGATAGACGGTTAAGAAAATGGATGGATGTTCAGGTCTGGCTTGGTTTGGTTAGATGGTTCTGTTGGTTTTTGTTAAATTTTGTCAGGTTTAATAAGGTTTTGGTTGTGTTTGGGTTAATAAATCAGGTGTTGATTGGCAGTGACTAAAGGACACATACAGTGACAGACTTCATTATAACACATTAAACTGATACTGATACAGGTAACACCTGCTTTAGTTTGAACTTCCACCTTCACTGATAGAGTAATAGTAGCATTTATGCCTCTTCAATCAGAGTAATAACTCTACAACACAGGCGTACTGTATCTGCCATTCAGGTAAAAATAAACCTTTTCTGAACTCATCGTTCAAGTGTTGCTGGTTCAAATCACAGCAGGAGAACACTTCACAACCCGCAAAATGTCAAAAACGGAGCATTTGATGAAAATGTGTTTGAAGAAACGACTATTGAAATGCACTTGAGCGAGCACCCGACCACTGCAGTGCAGCGAAACAGAGTGTTGGGAAAAGAGTCAATCGCAGCCTGGTTAAGAAGTGAACATTAAACAGAAAAATCAGAGCGAGAAACACCTTCAATGGAATAAATCAAAACCAAAGCCGGTTGTAGTCTGGAGAGGTGGGGTGCTCAGGGTTCCCAGGTGGTGCTGCAGTTTTCATTTCCTTAAGAAATAAATAAAAAAATAGAACCAACAGGGGGACAGGGGGGGAAATGGCACAGGAAGAGTGGAAGCGTTTGGACGAGCTTTCGCTTTTTAAATTTGACTCTGAAAACTTTATTGATCCGAGTGCCAAACGGAATTATGGAAACGAAGCCGGAGCTTTGAAGAGAAGTTTCACTGTCGTTATCGTAAGCTCCTATAATCCATCATATCTGGGAATCAAATTAACATATATTTACACGAACACACACACACACACACACACACACATATGCGCATGCAAGCACTCACATAATTTCTCTGTCTCTTCCGCGCACTCACACTCACACAGAGGCCAAATCATTAGTTGTAGGTTAATTAGTGTTATAATTAATAACCCAGCAGACGTGTGTGTTTATACGTGTGTGTGTGTGTAACGAGGGGTCGGGAGTTAAATCATATTAATTTCAACATTGATTAAGCAATAAAAAAGACTTTTAACCAGCGGGGGTGTATATCACTTCAGCACACAGGCATCGCAATTTAAATCTATGTATTAATTAAAATGCATGTGTGTGTGAGCGAGTGTGTGTGTGTGAGTGTGTGGTTTCCAGAGCGAGGAAGGGATCAACACTCTTTAGCGGAGATAAAGAGAGAGGGAGATTTGAAGGAGAGTGATAGCAAAACATGGATGTAATTCAGAGAAAGCGGCGCGGAAACAGAGGAGAAGAAGAGGAGGGGAGCGGGATCGAGGGAACGTGTGAGAGGTGAAGATAAAACTGAAACGGCGGGAAAGAGAAGGAGAAGGAGAGGGAGGAAGGAAGGGGAGAGACCGACTGCTGTGTGATTGGATAAGCGCCAGTGCCTCTTTGAAATTGCGATCTCCTCAGATATGCATTTCAACGTATAGCTTAACTTTTCTCATATAGATAACAGCTTCGTTAGTCCAAAAACTTTACCCGACGCCAACTTGAAAGCGGACGCTGCACGAGGCGTTTCCGCTCTAATTTCTCACTCAGGCTTCAGTGATTGATCTGCTTTGAAGGAGGTTTTAAACTGTCGGATTTAAAAGAGGCGATGAGGAGCGTCGTTTTTTACGGCCGCCGTACTTTAGACGGGTTCACGTGGCAACGACTCTCCAGGCGCGAGAAGGGGTTTGGGACGCAACAAAGGTGGGGGAATAATTGAGTCCTAACTGTTTTGTTGAAGTGTTGGAGTGAGTTAGTGGCTGTGTGAGGCTGCCAAGGCTTCCCCCAAGACCCTGCAAGGCCTGAGTGAAGGTAAGAGCCATAAAACACAGCCAGAGGAAGGTGAAACCTGCAGCAGGTGAAGCTGCTGGAGCTGCTGGGATCACAAATAAAGTCTGCAGCAGGAAGGAGCCACCTGTCAGGACCAGGAAGACACAACGAGTGAAAATCTGAGGATATTCCATCACAAAAAAACAAAAACAAAACATGAATTTACACAAAAACATATAATATCCTGTCATGCATTTAGAGCTGCAGCAGATTTTGCCACATGCACATCTGCAACCAATGAATTTAGAGCTTTTGGCCTCGTATTGCAAATTGAGGGTTCGTGTACTTTCCATTCTTAGCTGTGATGCAGTTCTTTGAACATCGTTTTCATTTTGCATTTTCTCATTTTGCTGACACAGCATCAGCATTTCAACGCATTTTCTACAGAAAATGCAGTATCTCATCATGCATATCCCACACATTTTAAGTAGACTGTACATACTTAATGTTATATTCTATACTTTATTTTGTTATATATTTTTTTATGCTTCGATTGCAATTTTTGGGTAAGACACTTATGCTTATAGTTGTACTGTCTTATATTTCTAACACTTTCTGAATGGGAGTAACTGAACACTGAAAAAGCAATTTCCCTTAGGGGATCAATTAAGTATTCTGATTCTGATTCATCAAATTCCCAATTATGAAACACAAATCAAAAAACCAATTCAGGCGGATTTTTTTGACTTGTTACAAGCAATTTACACCTCATTTTTGTCATTAAAAAACTTGAAATGAGACATTTTTATGACCTGGTCTGGTGAACGTGGCTCAAATTAAGAACAATAAGACAATTTTTACTACAAATAAGACAGAATGACTTGCTTGAGATTTCAGTTTTTGCAGTGTACGTCCAATCACGAGCCAAGCTGAACACCGTCAGTTCATCTGTTTCTGGTGAGTCTCAACTTCAGACTTTTGATCTCAATTTTGATGCAAAAAAGTCTGAGAAAAAGTCAGAAATTTTGAAATAAAAAGTCAAAATTGAAATTAGGTCAAATTTTCAAGATAAAAGCTCAAAATTTGGAGATTAGAAGTCAAAATTAGAGGAAATGTCAAAAAGATGAAAAGTCAGAATTGCAGGGTTATGACAAAAAGAAAATTTGCAGATTTTTTTGACTTGTTACAAGCAATTTACACCTCATTTTTGTCTTTAAAAAACTTGAAATAAGACATTTTTATGACCTGGTCTGGTGAATATGGCTCAAATCAAGAAAAATAAGATAAATGTTACTAAAAATAAGACATAATGACTTGCTTAGATTTCAGTTTTTGCAGTGCAGAAAGCCTCTTTTTCCCCCAAAAATCATTCTTAGAAAAAGGGGGGTCGACTCATATCAAGGGTAGTCTTATATTTGGGTCAACGTGGTACATGGTTGTGATAGTGGACATTTCATGTTGTGAAAGCCCGTCTTTGTACATGTTCAAAAACTGGCCCCAAAGTTGTTTTTTCTTTAATTTGAAATCTACTTCAAGAGTGTTTTGAATCCACGTTTCTTTCATTAATCCAGGAAGATGTTGCACAAACAAACATCGCCTCTTTTGCATGAGGCTGTTTCTTTTGTATAATTATGCAACAGAAAAATTAATATTTTGCTTTTGTTTTAAACACATCTCGTTTAAATTTTCAGGAAATGTAAAAAGAAAAAAAAAGAATAAAAATGAATCTGGAGCGTTTTTATCGAGATGATGTCGTTGTTGTGACTCGCTGCTGCAAAGGAGGTCATTGAACATGCAGCTGTAAATGTGCACAAATTCACCTATCACATGAAAAAACCTGCAACAGAATTGAGGCAGAAACTGTTCTAGTTCACACACACACACACACACTCACACACACACACACACACATGCTCACCGCAGGGTGTTGGAGGGAGAAATGATGAGAAGATCAATCATCAGCTGTCAACAGTGGCTAATAGAGTATGAGAACAACATATTAACTATACTGGTTAGATTAACACTCATTCACACACACACACACACACTTACACACACACATGCAGCAGTACATTGTTAACTATTGATCACTTTCTCCGCTGATCATTCGAAGTATTTACTGCGGAAACACATCCACACACACACACACACCTTCACACACCTGCAGAGAAACAAAGAAGCATTTTTTACTCTTTGGTGATAAACAATCGGATCACCGTGGAGATAAACTGGCACAGCCGACGTGTTTCCCCCTAAAAGCCGCCAGAGAAGAGAAACTATTCGTTTTCTTACGGGGGAATCTCTCTTTTCCTCCAACACACACTCACACACACACACACACACACTCTTACGTATGTGGGGCTGGAGCTCCACCTGCGAGTAAACGGAAGAATTCAAACACTGCGACTGTTATGAAATGAAGGATGGCGGCGGAGAAGTAGGTTAAAGTTTTGATGTAGTTGGACTTTAAAGGTAGGTCAGAGCCGTCGAGGTCGTGACCTTGAATTAAAGCTGGTGTGAAAACGTCCTTGAAGCTTCTGTTAATTACTCCAAAGATTGAATATTATTCTCCTCAAGGTGAAGCTCACAAAGCAAAGTGAAGTCAGTCAAGCAGGAAAACGCCTGTAAAACTCTGCAGCTCGGTGCAGTTTGCTCTTGTTTTGCTTGAGCTGTTTGCGCCTCACGCTGTCCACTCACAGATGATAATAACTATAATAATAATGATAACTTCAATTTATGCAGCGCCTTTCACGGAGGGTCACTTTCCACAAGGTAGAGGGGACTAAAAGACAAAAACTAACAAAACAAAATCAAAACAGGAATCATGTTTTGGACCTTTGCTTTCGAACGACCTTTACTCCTAAACGGTTCACACAATCGGAAAAATTCTGACGGTTTCTGAAAGCTGACACGTTGCTCTTTCAGCCAATAAGTGGTTAACACAGTTACAGATCCTTCTCTGTTGCTGCTCCCTCTCTTTGGGATTCACAACCACAACAAATCCGGGACTCCGCTGACCTCAACACCTTCAAAACCAGATTAAAAACACCTTTTCCGCTCTGCTTTCAACTCCATAGTAACCATTCAATCCTAGATCATCCTGTCTACTCATTTTCTTTTGTTTAGTTAAATTCTTATTAACTGCACTGTTATTATTTTACCCTGTAAAGCATTGTTTTACCTGTTTGTTCTAACCTGCACTTTGAACATTTTGATATTAAGCAACTTTGAGTTTGGTTTTTTTTTCAAAGATATTTTTTGGGCTTTTCTGCCTTTAATTGGATAGAGGAGGATAGTGGATAGAGTAGGAAAGGGGGAGAGAGTGGGGAATGACATGCGGGAAACAGGTCACAGGCGGGAATCGAACCGGGCCACCCCCTCGAGGGCAAACCTCACGGTGTGCGGCCATATCCACCAGGCCATCTGCGCCCCAGACTTTGAGTTTTTTAAAGTTGAAAAGTGCTCTATAAATAAAATTTATTATCACTATTATTATTTATTAATTCACTCAGGAGGGGATGGGTGAGAGGGAAGCATGGAGAAAGAAAAAAAAAAGAGCATAAAACTTACTCTAAAGCTTCTGCATGACCCTGAGAAAAAAGGAGCAACTTCATGAGAGAAAAGGTAACAATAGATAGATTAATGAAACTCTCTCTGTCTAGCTTTTACTTATTTTCATGTGTAATTTGATGCTTGTATTGTGTGGTGACTCTTTTGAAAAGGTGCGCCAAGTCTTATTTGTACAATATGAACATATTTCAGTGGTGACGATACTTTGTAACCTTTTAGAACGAAGGAACGTCCTGTGTTTCTACTGTATACGAGTACGTGTGTGTTTCACCTGCCGTGCACAAAATAGCGCATGAAGTTTTACTTCAGTCTCAGAAAAGTGTTTCCAGTCTTCTTTGTGCTGTGTGAGCCTGATTTAAAGCTCGTATTGTTGCTAAACTTTATAAATACTGAACCATTCCTTGTTTGTACAATATGCGTGAGTAGCTGAATATCTTTTTCCTCTTCTTCTAGATTCAGTTTTTATATCATGAAGAGGAGAAAACATCCTTTGGTGGCTTTTGTGCAAAGAGAGGGAGAAGCTGTGAGATGCTGGAGGATCTGATGATGATGTCAAATATGTTTTTTTTTTATACAGAATAAGAGAAAACAATCTCATAAACGTACATTAGTGTACATAAAAAGAAGTTAAATTTAGAAGGAAATTCCAGACTGTATTATTTGGAAGCAGTGCAAGATTTAAGGACGATGACACACTTTTGGTTTAAAGTGTGTGTGTGCGTGTGTGTGTGTGTGTGTGTGTGTGTGCGAGAGAGAGAGAGAGTGTGTGGAGCTGGAAATTTACACCAAACAAAAAAACCCACTTCTGACTCCTTAAGTCCAGCAACACTCATTTCTCTGACCTCCTTAATGATGCAGTACAGCAGTGTGTGTGTGTGTGTGAGTGTCTGCATGTGTTTTTAGTGTGTGTGTGTGTGTGTGTGTGTGTGTGTGTGTGTGTGCTGACCTTTCCCCAGTGTTAGCCGGTCGGAGCCATCACAGGAGGTATTAATGGACTAATCACATTAAACAGAGAATCATTAATCATCTCCGCTCAGTGCTGTCACTGCCACGCAACGCCTAATCAACTCTATTGTTTACACACACACACACACACACACACACAGTCTGGCTCAAACACACACACACATATGCAGCATATGAAAAACTCACACTGGCAGAAAAGGTGAAATTTAGCTGCAAACTTCTCCAAACAAAGACAAAGGAGCATTTTTTTACGACTGTAATCTCTATTTTTGTTCATTTTCTGCCTCTTTTTTTAATCTTTCTCTTCTTCTGCTGCATGTTTCACTTCATTATCCCTCATCTCTTCCTCTCTTTGTCTCAAACTTCTCTCCCTCCATCATCCGCCCGTCCTCTCCGTCTCTCATCCTCTTCACTTTGTACGCCGTTTTGCCGACTCAGCAGCGGCGTCATTAAGATGCCGGGTAAAAGGGAAGATGAACACACACTTTGCATCTTTAATGACACACGCGCAGAAACGAAAGTGACACCATGCTGAACCAAGCTAAACCCTGAAAAGTTCATTTAAATTCTTATTTTAATTAAGTTTTAAATAAAGCTGCCGCTCTGCTGTCAGGTCGGAGCAAGTTTCTCGTGTTTCTGACTATAAATGATCAGAGACGGTTAAATTTAGACTCAAACTGGACACACAGGTGAGCTCTGAACCTGGAGGCCCAGTCAGGAAGTGAACAGGTGAGTCCAGAAGTGAACAGGTGAGTCCAGAAGTGAACAGGTGAGTCCAGATGTGAACCATGGTGGACGTCAAAGAGACAAACAGACTTTTTGAGGCTGAAGGGAAAGTTGTGAAAAGCTGCCACGGCTCATATATTCCACCTCCTCACACTGACAGATTTTCCCCTGCTTGTCCAATCGAACCATCCTGGAAAGTGTGTGTGAGTGTGTGTGTGAGTGTGTGAGTGTGTAAATGATTAGACACGGACAGAGGGAGGAACTGAAGGAAAGATTTGGGGGAATTCCTCCGGTGGATGTGCCAGTTGGTTGCACCTACTGACACAAATAAAGACAGAGGTGGAAATAAAAGATAAAAGTTCAACATATTCAGTTTCATAACATCGAACAAAAGTTTAAAAAAAAACCTGCAAAAGAAACAGAGGCAGAAAAGAAAGAGAGAAATGATGGAGGAATGACATCCAAACAAAGAATTAAATGATTGGACACACACACGCGTCCCACACAGCTTTAATCCAGAAACAGACTGATGAGAAATGACACACACACCTGTGTTATCATGTACAAGCCAGCAGATTCACACACACACACACACACACACACACGGAGCTGACAGCGAGGAAGAAGTAACAGAGCGAGACGAAGAGGCAAACAAAAAGCTGAGCTGTCGTTACAAACATGAGCTGAAACTGGGGAAAAAAGATCTTTTAATGATTTTTTTTAAGCGTTTATGTATTTGTTGATATTCAACCGTTCAGGTTCAGTTCAGTGATTTTTTGTCAAGATAAAGGCGAAAAGAGAAATTAAAAGAACTGAAAGAAAAAAGTCATCATGAGCCAGACAAAATTAAATATGTGAAAATAATCTCCCATTTTAGAGGAAGTTTGATTTATGTAACAAACATGTAAATATGTCAGCAAAGATGATAAAAGATGAAGCGAATGTAATAGAAATAACACTGGAAAGAAGATAAAGAATAAAAAAACAGAGCAAGATGAATGAAAGGAGCGAAAAGAAAAAGGTGACAAATATAAACAACTTAAAAGCATAAAAAGAACTGAAAAAATTGGGGGGAAAAAACAACAACAAAAAAACAAAACGCAAAAAATTGAAAAGAATAAAGGCCACAAAGTGTACAGCAAATACAAATAGAATAAAATACATGAAAAGGAACTTGAAAGCGATGGAATGAATGAAAACATGAAAAAAGTGAACATTAAAAGAATAAAGAAACATAAAAATATGAAATGAATGAAAAAACAAAACTTTTTTTTTTAAATGAAAAACAACAAAATGTGTAATTATTGAAAGAAACATGACAATTAAAAAAAGAATGAAAACATCAAAATGTGAAATTAATAAAAACATGAGATTTGATTAAAGAATGAAAAACATCAAAATGAAGAAGTGATAAAATAGCGTAAACAAACATGAAAAAAAAGAAAAACGTGAAAAATGGAATAAATGAAAAGCTTTAAAATACATTAAAAGAATGAAAAACATCAAAATGTTTAATGAAAGAAAAAAGATGAAAAGAATGAGATGACTGAAAAAATGTGCAAAAAAAAGATGAATGGATGAAAACATGAGAAGCATCGACAGACTGTAGAAACATTGAGAACATGAAATTAATGAAAAAGCGTGAAAACCTGAAAAAAATAAAGTGGTGGAATGAATGAAAACTTAAAAAGCTTATGAAAATTTAAAAAAGAATGAAAAACATCAAAATTTACAACTAATGAAAAACCATGACAGTTTAAAAAAGAATGAAAAAACATCAAAACATGAAATTAATGGAAAAACATTAAAATTTAATAAAAGAACCAAAAAAATCAAAATTTTCAATGATGTTAACAAAGTGTGAATAAACATGCAAAAAAAAGGAAAAACATGAGAAAATGTAATGAATGAAAAGCTTCAAATTACATTTAAAGAATGAAAAACATCAAAACAATAAATTAATGAAAAAGTTGAAAAGAATAAAATGAATGAAAAAATGTGAAAAAAATGAATGAATGAAAACATGAGAAGCATCGACAGATTGTAGAAACATTGAGAACATGGAATCAATGAAAAGCATCAAGGGAAAGAAAAACATGAAAAATATTGAAAGAATGAAAACAATGACACATGGAACCAAAAAACAGGAAAACGAACAAAGAAACAGACGAAAACTTTGACTCTGAGAGAGAAGAGCAGAGAATCAATCCTCTACTTTACAGTGAAAAAAAAAAAGAAAACGACTGAAGAGAGAGGAAATGAAACGAAGGAGTGGAAGTGGGAAGAGTAAAAGGTGTGTGTGATGAACAGATGAGTGTGTAGACGAGTGCATTAAGAGCCGTCGTGTCTTTTTACTAACGTCTAATTTGTAAGATGAGCGACGGCGAGCTAACCAAGTGTAAAAACACCATCTCAACCTCTGATTAAAGCCTTCCAGTGTAATAATGAGATCTACTGCACTCCTTTTAACACACCCTCCACACACACACACACACACACTTATTCTAATCCAGGATTTTTTAATATAAATTTAAGGTCAGACATTTAATTCAGAGTCAGTGATTCTGTGTTTTAATCACTTTATGAACTCATCCTTCACTTTCATCATTACTTCCTTCACTTATTACTCTTCTCTCTCGTTATATCGTATGATCCTTTTTTCATTTCTTCACTTAAGTTTTAGCAGAAACACGTCGGATTAAATGCTTCATCTTGCAGGAACAAGAGAACAAAATCAACTCAAGTTTTCTTATTCACCTGAATTTTTACTGAGCGTTGTTGTTGATCGCTGAGAACTACTCGTGTTAACACCTTAACAGCCACTCAATTCTGGTCAATTTTCCATGCTGTATTTCAGAGCTTGTAACTATAAAACCATAATCATCAAAATTCATCAGTGACACCTCATTTGAACAATTAAAATCTCTAGTTTCCGAAAATGTCATGTTTTTATTTGTGGCTAAAGTCCACATCAGGATAAATGCAGCTAAAACACTTTTTTTCCTCTTCATTCTTTACAACCAATATTTGAACAACATTACCTTCAAGATGCTTCATGTCAGAGGTAAAACATCCTCCACATCACTTCTACACCTTCACATCTACATCTGGGTGAAATTTGAGCTTTGTAGGTAAAACCTTGTAGGAGTTAGAGAGTTTTTAGTCTCAGGTGTCAAACACCAGCAGATGCGTCAGTCTAGTCTGACAACTTCGTGCAAACAAAACCAGCTTTATCAGTGCTCAGTGTCTTCTTTTTGGTCAACTTTGCTCACTTTGTGAGAAGGTTCACCAAACATCATAAAATTATAGTTCCCAGTCACAGATTGTAGCTCTTCTGTTGCACACTTGGATGTGAATGAAAATGCACAGCGATAAATAGGTCTCGCCAATGATCTAAATGGCTACAGCTGGCTTTCAGTGAAGGGTAAGGTGATTGTCTGGCCTATTAGCCAATAAATGACCCTCCAAAAGAGCTGCAACACTAGTCCACCGTGCACTACTGGTCGGTCGAGTAGGGAGTGTTTGTTGTCTATCACAAGCTGTCCTGGGATGAAAACTCATTAGAAAATGGTGGAATCACATTTTTCTTGCAGCTACAACCCTAAGGAAAACAAAAACACCCAGCTTGGAAACTCTTTAAGACTGTGAAGCTGCTGTTATTGATGAGAACGGACACGACAGACAGACAAACAACGGACTTTACAGGAGAAATTTCACCACTTGGAATAATTTGATGAAACAACACTTTTGATATGTTTGAACTCTGGATTCCTCTGGTGGAAAGGAGAGTGAATATTCAGGGTACGGGCGTCAGGATGTGACGTAA
>RPOG01002781.1:23557-81382 GCA_008086565.1 Thalassoma bifasciatum
TAAGACTGTGAAGCTGCTGTTATTGATGAGAACGGACACGACAGACAGACAAACAACGGACTTTACAGGAGAAATTTCACCACTTGGAATAATTTGATGAAACAACACTTTTGATATGTTTGAACTCTGGATTCCTCTGGTGGAAAGGAGAGTGAATATTCAGGGTACGGGCGTCAGGATGTGACGTAACGACCCCAAACAGGTAGGACGTCCACGTTGTTGTGAGTGATTCTTTCACTAATTACGTTTTGTGGATCACGACAACTGTACAGCAAAGTTAGTGACTGAAATGAGAAGAATCTAAACTTTCTAACGCAGGTTGAATTCCGATGTTTGACAAAGGAGTTACTGTTTATACTTTGATGACATCAGAGGGATGGCAAAGGATGGCCGGCGAGCTGGTGGAGGTTAGGAGGTTAAACTTCTACCTTTTAATCCCCGTAATAGTCGAACCCTCCAACAATGAGTCCACGCCGACTTCCATTTCCTGGGTGTGAAATGGGCTCTTCAGTCGTCTTAACTGGCTTACAGACGTCCTCTTCTGTTTCAAAGACAAATCCTATTTTCAGCTCTCATCAGTCGAGAACAGACGCGAGGAAGTCTCTGTTTCAGTATCTCATTTAAGCACACACACACACACACACACACACACACACACACACACACGCCGAGCCTGTTGCCACAGCTGCATTTGGAGACAAATCCCTTTTTCTGCTTTGCCCTCTCAGACAAAAACCAGAGGTCTCATTTCCTCACGTTGCCTGTTGCACAAGATAAAAGAGGACTTAGCGAGTGTATGAGTGTGTAATCAAGTGGTTTCATTTATGCTCTCTATTCTCTCCTCCTTCTTTTATCCTCTTTATCCCTTCTTTCTGCTTTCCAAAGTCCAGATCGCGCTGCCTGTGTGAGAACATATGACTGCTGCTACCTGTAAAGTAACATCTACTGATCAGTTTCTGGAAAAATCTGATTGGTGGCGTTCCTCAGGGCTCGATTCTGGGTCCCCTTTTATCTGCACCATCAACAATGAACCTAAGTCGTCTTGAAAAAGGATAAATCTTAACTTGTACATTCTGGTCTCTTGATAATTTCAGCCTCCTTGACCAGGTAACTGTTTGGTGGTGTTCCTCAGGGTTCAATGCTGGGTCTTCTTTTGTTTTCTCTGTCAATGCTTAATGTTGGTTGACCTAGAAAAATAATATGTTTTTGTTTTCCTTTGAAAATGATCTTGGTATTTTGGTGGGCTTTGCTGTGGTTCTTAAAAATTCTCTTGAAAATTCAGGTTTCCTTGTCAGGTGGAGTTTCCCAGGGTTTTTTGTTGATTCGTCAGTGCTAAATCTTGGCCGTCCTCAAAAGGGGATGAATATTAAAATTTGTTTCTTTTAAAGCAATCTTGAACTCTAGATGGGCCCTGTTTCGTATTGTTTTGATTATTTCGATCTTATTCAAAAATCTATTTTGTGGCGTTCCTCAGGGTTAATTTCTGGGTCCTCTTTTGTTTTTCTCTGTCAATGCTTAAAATTAGTTGTACTCGAAAGGGGAGAACTCTAAACACTGAATGTTTTGTTTTCCTTTGAAAATGATTTTGGTATTTTGATGGGCTTGATTCTTAATGAATTAACATTCATATTTGTTCCTTATAAAATAATCCTGAACTCTAGATGGGCCCTGTTTCGTATTGTTTTGATTATTTCGACCTTGTTTGAAAATCTATTTAGGGGTGTTCCTCAGGGCTCAATTCTGGGTCCTCTTCTCTTTGCCCCATCAATGCTAAATCTTAGCCGTCCTGGAACTGGGTCCAATATTAAAAATATTATGATTTCTTAATCACTTTAAGCTCCTCAAACAGATATTTGTTTCATGGCGTTCCACAAGGTTCGATTCTAGGTCCTCTTGTTTTCTCAGGCAAACCTTGGATGTCCTGAATAAATTATGCGGATCTAATACAACTTTATTTTCTTACTTTTGCAAATGATGCTTGTTTCTACAGCTCTGGAAAATATTAAGAGACCACTGCAAATTTTTCAGAAATGAGCATCTCTGCATATTTGAAAATTTCACTCAAACAAATACCTATAAATAGCAAAATCAGAGAAACAGAAAAATTTGCAGTGGTCTCTGAATTTTTTCCAGAGCTGTAGCTTGGCCATGTTGTTGTTTTTTTCCACACAAACCAGTCTTAAATTTGATCTCCTGATTAAAAAATCTGTTTGGTTGCATTCGCCAAAGGTCAGTGCTGGGTCCTTTGCAGTCAACACCAAAACTTTAGTTGTCCTGGATATGGAAGAAATCTGAAAATGTATGGGGTTTTTTTGCCTATGAAGATTATTCTTGTCTCTAACCTGGCCTTGTTGTGTTTTTTTTTTTCAGATTCTTTTGATAAATTTGGTCTTCTTAGTCACAAATCTGTTAAGTGGCGCTCCTCAAGGCTCAATATTGGGTTCTCTTTTCTTTGCTTCATCAACATTAATCGATTAAATCTGATTAGCTATATTTTGTTTGCCCTGAAAATGACCAAAGTCTCTTCATAACTTCAACTTCCTCGCCCTGTTATCTTTCGGATGGCGTTCCCCAGGGTTCGATGCTGGGTCCTCTTCTGTTTTCCATTCACCCTGTTTGTCCTGGGGGTGAAATGAACCTTAATAAGGTTAATTTGATTTCTCTTGTGCTTTCTCAAGGGGCTAGAGTTGCCTCAAAATGACAATCAGAAAACTTTAATCATGCATCAGTTGCTATTAAATCAAAAAGCGGAGGATGAAGCAACTATTTTTGCACCAAGTTCAATAAAAAATAGTTTTCTTGCAGAGCTTTATCTGATTTTTTCAGTTAAGTAATCTGTTTTTTTCTTCTTTTGATCAACCTGTCCTCAAAATTTGATCCAAATTTATCACCGTATTTAAAAAGCACTGAACAAAAACTTGTCTTTTACAAGTTGTTGAAATGAAATGATCCGTGAGCTGAAATGATTTGGAAACATGATGAAACAGCAGACACATCTGTGAACCATCTTCAGGATCGGATGAAGCAGACGTTTGTACGAACTCCAGGAAAACCTGTCGGAGGAGTTTTTGTCTGATTGGAGCTGAGAGGGGAAAGAAGAAGAATCGTGTCAAGGCGAAGAGGAAAACTTAAAGACAAGATGAAGAGACAGTGATGACATCTGAGTGCTTTTATTTTGAAATAAAGCTGCAAGTGGACGGACCTGAGAAGATTAACCTCTGATGCTACAGGGACGAGGATGAATTTATAAGTAGGAGAAGAAGAAAATCTCAGGAAACGAAAGAGAAAAAGAGAAACTGAGTAGAGCGGGTTGTTTTTCCCAGCAGATAGCATCTCCGTCATCAGCTTTCTCTAAGTTTTCCCACATCACATTATTCCAATCAGACCTCCATTACCTCCGATTATCCCCCTGGAAACACTGCACCGCTTCCTGACTCCTTCAAACATCTATTTTTGTTTTTCATGCCTTAAATGTTCAGGGAGGCGAACGTGACGCAATCAGAGATATGTTTTTAGAATCAGTTTGATCTAAAAAGTCGTTTAAAGTCGTTTATCAGAGGAGGAAAAAAATGCAATCACAACGTCACAGAATTATTCAAACCAGATGAAAAATGGCTGAAACAAAACAGAAGTCTGAGAATTAAAAAAAAAACAAAAACACAAGAGTTTGTTTTACAGGTGAGACTGTGAACCTGCAGAGTTAGAGGACGACACGCTGCTGCAGCGCAGGAAAAACTATATAAGAGTGTGTGTGTGTGTGTGTGTGTGTGTCTCAGGAGGGACGCAGCAGCATAAAGATGCCAGATGCTACTGTGTCAGACAGGTTAGATGTGTGTGTGTGTGAGAGAGAGAGAGTGTGTGTAAGACAGTAAGAGAGAGAGAAAGTGAGCCGGGTGAGGTGAGGGAGAAAGGGAGACGAGGGATGGAAAAATATAAGTGTGTGTGTGTGTTTGAGCGTGTGTGTGTGTGTGTGTGAGAGTGAGACAGATGGTGAGTAGAGGCAGGTTCATGTTACAGTATCAAAATATCTACTCATGTTGGCGGCACAGTCGTGCATGTGTGTGTGTGTGTGTGTGTGTGTAAACCCCTCCCATCAGCTGCTGTGGATTATCTCCAGGTCTCTATCTCCCTCTAGTGGCCACATAGTGGAAACAAAAAGATCTGCAGTCAGGTTTTTTTTGTGTGACTATAAATTGGAGCGTTCTTAAAAAAACCTGCTGACTGTTTTGAAGTTTTGAGACACTTATTATTCTTTGTGTTCTCACGTTTTTGAGTTTCATAACCTCATTAATGAATGTTTAAATCTGCTCGTCACACACAAAAAAATCAGCAATGTATGCCATGAGTGAGAAAATGTGCGGTTATGATTTGACAACATCCAGATTTCTCCACAGTTTTACCCCATAAAAATGAGATTATCACTCCTATAATGTGTTACTTCTAAATGCTAAATCTCAGCTGATTCACTTGGACTGAATTTGGTAACAAGAGTTTCTATGACAACACCTCACCGGCTGACGAAGTTTATCAAGGTTTCTGTATTTGTAATCGCAAATGTTTCAGAGCAACGAAATTGCATTCCAGTTTTATTTCAATTTAAAAAGACAGTGACGTATAACAGGGGGAGGACGAGAGCGGGAGAACTGTGGGTCGTCACCTGTTTCATTAGATGAGAAAGAGAGTACAGAGGGAAGGAGGAGGGAGGGAAAAAGCATAATACCAGACTATGCTCCTTTAAGGGGGCACAGTTTGGGATTAGAAAAAAACACCTCAACACATCAGCAACATAATAAACCATTGCAACAAAACTTGAAGACTTGCACATGTGGAAGGGGGACGGGCAGCACAGATACTGAGAAAATGATTTCTGGGATCATTTAGTAGTTACAGTAGAAAAAAGAGCAGGACTGTCCGACGGTAAAGGGACAGAAAGGTGGAAGAAAGGTAAACAGGAGAGTGATAGAGCACAGGTTAAAGGCTAAAACAGTCACTAATGTGTTTGTGCTAATGTTGATTCCTGTCCACATGTAGCAGTTATTCTGAAGTGATCTGTTCAAACCTGAGAGTCTATAAATAAATATATGTAATTTTATGTATTATTCCCTAATGTATTTTCCCTAATGTGACATGTTACCATTATGTGTCAGAGCACTGGGCTGTGAGTGGCGCTAAATGTCGCCGGCTACGATACAACAATACTGACTCTGGCATCCGTCAAAAAACAAGACAGCTCTCTTCACAGGTGCTCCAAGTGATTGTGGTGTCAAAGACCCCGGGATACTGTGTTTCCTTCTCTTTTTTGTCTGCTGTCTCTCTTTTTCTCCCCTTGTTTTTTTTCTTCTTGCAGGTTCAGCTGCTGGTTTTTGATCCCCTGTCTGCTTTCACTCGTCCAGTTGTTGTGGTTGTTCTCTTCTGTTGTTTTATTGTTTATCTCTCCCTCTCTGTCTGCTCTTTCCCTCTGTCACTATCCCTCATCTGTTTTCACCCTAGTCAGTTCAGGCAGTAACCTTTAACCTTGGCAATGTACAGAAAAAATAAATTACAAAACACTAATAAAAAATAATATTTAAATCTCAAGGTTTTACACAAACGGCTCCTCTTGGCAAAGTAAAATGTGTTCTGCAAAATACGGCAGCCGGACCACAATTCTGTTGTTGTGATGCCGAACAGGACAAGGTAAAAAAGAGGGGGAAAAAAACAAAACAAAAAAAACCAAGACGGCTGCAAATTAATGGCACTTGGACAGATCCAGTGTAGTTTGACACATTGACTTTGATGGAGCTGGACAACAGATGCATCTGGTTAATTTAGGGTGTCACAAAAGTCACATGAGAATTTAATCGCTCAAAATCTCTTACACACAGACATCTAACCCACACGATTATTCGTTTATTTTCAGGGCCACAGACTAGAAAGTGTAAAAATTAAAACTTGAAAAACAGAAATTTAGGGCCTCTCCCTAAAAGATTTGAAGCAGAAAATACATTTTTTTTAAAAGTAGTCATTGAATAATTGTCTGATATTTTTTTCTTAATTGGAAAAAGGCTTCATTGCTTGTGAGTGTGTGTGTGTGTGTGTGTGTGTGTGTGTGTGTGTGTGTGTGTGTGTGTGTCAGTCTCACACACACACACACAAAGGAACAGAAAGTGTGAGACAGACGCAGAGCTTTGACCAACATCTTACATGTGTGTCATCTCAGCATTTGTGTCTGTCTTATACAAACACACACTAACCTCTTTTTACACACACACACACACACACTAAGTGCTCAGTGTGTGCTGCTGCAGGCGACTGGAAGCGTTGCACTACTAGCCTACTTTAGGACAGGTCAGTCCTCTTAGAGCATCCAGCCACCGTGAAATTCATATTATTCTCATAGAGGACACACACACACACACACACACACACACACACACACACACACACATGATCACATCACATATTGAGAGCATCATTTGTTGCTGGTTCCTCTTTTTTATCTTCTATTAAAAATCATATGAATCCTGAACTTAGTCATAAAGATAAAAAAAATAAAATAAAAAAAATAATGAAGAAACGTTGAAGAGTGAAAGTTTTACTGTGAGTCTGTATTTTTAATTTTTGCACTAGTGAAAAAAAAGATTTAAAAAATGTATTTTAATAAAATTAAATAAGATTTTCTATCAGTCTTGTTGGTGATTTCAGAGCAGGTCGTGTTTATTTTTTTTACTGTTTATTGTTTATTGTGACTGAGGACATGCTCAGTGCAGCAGCATCAGTCTCACAACAACGTCCGCGCATCTGGAGAGCGCGCGCTCCAGCTGATCTCCGGAGGAGCGCGTGAGGATGAGGATGAAGGGGAGCGCGTGAAGCTTCAGTCAGGATGGAGGTGACCGTGTCCGCGTGCTGCTCCCACTGTGGGTGAGTGAGTGAGGGAGTGAGGGAGGAGAGGAAAAAAGGGGGAGAAAGATGGAGGAGTGTAAACGGAGGACCCGGACTCTCGACAGACTCGCGGGAAAGTCCCGGGTCTCCAAGGAAACCAAGCTCCGGCTGCGCGTGATCTTCCTGGATGACAGCGAGCGCACGTTCGAGGTGGAGGTCAGTTCTTAAATAGATAAATACACTTCTCTTTTTTATTCAACCACAAATATGAGGCTTTGGTTTGATTCTAAAATCGTCTGAAATTTAATTTTCTACTTTTGAGTCTCCAGGGTTTTTCTTTAATACAAAAACAATCAAATCTTTAAGTCTAATGCAGCCTGTTCATCAGCTTTTAAGCACAATATCACCTAATGTATCACCACAAAATGTCAATATTACTTTAAATGTGTCTTCATTCTTATATCAGAGCTGTATCTAAGCTGTTTAGCCACTTTATCTTCAGTGTTTGGAGGCATTTACTCCACTTAGATTCAGATTTAAAGCAAATGAAAGTCTACTTTTAAATTTAAAGACACTAAGTAATTAATTGCTACAGTTAATTGAAATGGTAGCTGAATAATAGAATTTTTTTTAAGCATGAATCATGTGAAATAGTGCACTTTAGCGCGGGCCCTCCTATTTTGTAGTTCAGGTTTTTGTAAATGATAAAACATAAAACCGCTGATTTTGCAAAAAGATGGGTAAAATACAAACTAAGGGCTAGAACATGAGCTAGAGCCTAAAACTGGGGCTTAAGGCTGAAATGGAGATTATCACAAACAGCTTGGCCCATATTTCAGCCTTTAGCTCCCATTTTAGCTTTTTGCTTGTCATTTAACCTTTCGATCATGTTTTAGTCTCTTACTTGTTTTTTAGCCTCTGTCCAGTGTTTTAGCCTTTAGCTCCTGTTAAAGCCTTCAGCCTGTGTTTTAAACCCCAAGCTTATGTCTTGGCCTCTATCCAGTGTTTTGGCCCTTAGCTTGTGCGGTAGCCTCTTGCACATGTCTTAGCCTCTAGCTCAGTGATTCCCAACCTGAGGTCCGTGGCCCCCTGGTGGGCCGCGAAGATATTGCAAGTGGGCCGCCAAATCATTTTCAAAATAGTCTGAATTTTAATGAAGGGTAATTATATAAAGATACAAATGTACAGAATAATGTTTAAATATTAAAACTTGGTTACATTTGTAAGGATATTCAACATGTTCAAACGTTTGTATATAAGAAAAGTCCTTGAAGAGGGAAAGTTAAAGCCCAACATGTAACATGACCCCAAATTTAACAAAACCCTGAAATTTGATTAAACAAATATTGTATATCCCAAGATTATAATCACTGACCCAACATTTAACAAGTTGTTATATCGTGGGCAAATGACTTTTACCTTCTGGGCTCAGCATCTGTTACATCATTGACCAGTTATCACATTTCAGGTTTTATTACATTTTTTTTCATACTTTTTGGGTCTTTGTAACAAATCAAGCGCAAACAAGGCGCGAAAAATTTTTGAGACTTAAAAGTGGGCCCTGAATTGGAAAAGGTTGGGAACCACTGCTCTAGCTCCTTTTTAACCTTTAGCACATGTTTTACCCTTTAGCTCCTGTTTTACCCATTAAATCATGTTTTAGCCTCTTTCTGATGTTTTAGCCTTTAGCCTGTGCTCTATCACTCTCTCGTTCAGCTTCCTTTCGCTCTTCTGCTCAGCAAATTCTATAAACCCAAACAAATCTGAAGTTTGTGAGCAGAAAATTTTTGGGTAACACTTTATATTAGGGAACACATATTCACTATTAATTAGGTGCTTATTAACATGCATATAAGTAGCTCACTACCTCCTAATTATTATTCATTAAGCATGCATTAACCTCTTATTCTACATCTATTGCACCATGAATTCAGACTTTTCCATATATTAACTCCTAATTATTACTTATTGACTACAAATTAATGAATATGTGTTCCCTAATCTAAAGCGTTACCAATTTATGATCTGTAAAACCAAGTTGTGGATTTATAAAGATACAGTTTAAATGACTATTAGATTTTTCATGTATTCAGAAGTGTTCATTTATATTTTCAAAATCATAAATGTGTTTTTGTTCTCAAATTCATTATTTTTGATTGTATAATGAAAACACAAATTTTCTCCCAAACTTAAGCATCTTAAAATCTCTCATAGAACTATTTATATTTGTATGTATGTTTTATTAAATTTCGAAAGAGTCTTAGTTTATATTCAAAACTTTAAATTGACAATTTTTGGGGTGTAGTTTAAGTCGTTAATATCCTCGTGTAAACATTCTGCTGTCGATGAATCGTCATGTGCTCTGTCTGAGCTGCAACATGTCGACCGACGAAGCACAAACGTAACCTAAAAACAGACTCTGTGTGTGTGTGTGTGTGTGTGTGTGTGTGTGTGTGTCCATTTTCCTCGCCCATGCGCTCTCTGTCAGTTCTGCCGCCCCCGGGACATTCAGAGCATCTTTACAAGAGGAGGGAGGAGGAAGTGATGAAGGAGAAAAGACGGACAGAAAAAGGATGAATGAATAAATGGATGGAGTCAAAAATAAACTCCGACATATGCTGAGATAAATTTAGAGCCCGTGTTGACTTTTATGAATCTCCATTTCTCACCTTTACTTCGCTCTCTTGGCTCCCTCGTTCAGGGGGGCGGTCGACTCTTTCCACTAATCATCAGTTTGGATCTTCTTCTCCTTATAATCACCTACAGCTGCAGCGTTTCTCCTCTTCCTCCTCCTCTTTTTCTGTCTTTCTCCTGACAACTTAATGAGAGACAAACAGCGAATAACAGCAGGAGGCTAAACACCAGTTAACACAAACTTAAACCTGGTGTTACAACTTAACTGGAGCCTCACGTCTTTACTGGTTCGAGGAAACAGTTCTCGTGACTTTGGACTCAAAGTTCACTCTGAGTTAGAGAGAAAATTGAGTCGTATTCTCCTGAGAATCCAAAGAGCGTGCAGATTAAATAATCCCATCATCCCTCTAACTCTCAGCTTTAATTCTCTCTCAGCAAAAGGTTCTGGGTGGAGATTTCTTCAACAAAGTGTGCGGACATCTGAAGCTGCTGGAGAAAGAATATTTCGGGTTAGAGTTCAGGCATCACGGCGGCAACTACGTAAGAAAATCAATCCCACACGAAAATAAACACATGAGAGTTTTGAGATGGATTCATCAGGTTGGTGTTTTTTTTTCAGGTGTGGTTGGAGCTGCTGAAACCGCTCGCTAAACAAATTAAATGTAAGTCAGTGAAAATTTTGGTTTGTTAATTTATTTGATGAATACTTTTGTGAATCATAAGTGTTGAGATTTCTGTGACTAGAAACTGAATTTGATGATTATATCGGTTTTTCCACCTGCTTGAACATCCAACTCTATATATGTTTGTAAAATTATGATTCATTTTTATAATTCAACTGTGAATAAGTCTGTGTCCCCTCCATTCAATTCCATTTCCAATTTTTGGAAATCCAAACAAAAAGAAAAAATCGGGGCCATTTTTTTCTATTTCCATCACTGAAACAAAAATCGGACAAAGTCTGTTTTACAAAATAATGTGTTTTCTGTCTCAAATTTTACACCTTTTAGTCTGTCGTCCATTATAAATCCATAATAGGAAAACAAAAACAAAAAATGTTATGGAGATTTGTTCGTTTTGTTTGTTTTAAAATCTGTTACATATACAGAAAAAAGAAAAATGTGGGT
Source organism: Thalassoma bifasciatum (assembly GCA_008086565.1). Lineage (NCBI taxonomy): Eukaryota > Metazoa > Chordata > Actinopteri > Labriformes > Labridae > Thalassoma > Thalassoma bifasciatum. Next base: position 34,180 of record RPOG01002781.1, read on the forward strand.
TTTATTGGTTTCTGATTAGCGTTTCATAGTTGGAAATAGAATGAACAGAAGATACATGAACCCGTGTGTCATTTGTTCAACTGATATCCAATTATGAATCAAAGAATAAAACATTGACAAACAGTTTAATTTCTGGTTTTTTTCTTTATTAATTGAAAAACAGATTAAAAAAATTGTTTTTTGTTCAGTATTCCGTAAAGGGAGTTCAGTAAAGGGGAGCTGAATTCTGGCACACAAGCTGATTTTGAATTTGTTATTCATTTCCTTTCTAAAAAATGCCAAATTTTTCATGTAAAGTTGCTCATGTGTGTGTTATTTTACAATTAGTCATAGTTAATCATCATCTTTAAGAGACACTGGTTTAGCTTCTTTGAAATTAGCTCATAAAAATTGAAAATGAAAAAAACATAGTTAAAGGTCTTTCCCCAAAAATAAAATGTGTGTCAGAAAATTCAATAATTTTTTTTTTTAGAAAATGGTCATCGAACATGTGTCAGATTTTTGTTTCAGAAATGAATGTAGTAAAAATTAGCCCTGAGACTTTTTTTGGTTTTGTTTTTGTGTCCCAGAATTGGAAATTAGAATTAACAAAAGGTACACAGATTTGAATAAATCCTCTTTGGGGATGAAGAAACTGAATCTGAATTTTGTGAAGTTAGACAGTTGGCGAAAGATCTACCTCAAAGCAGAAAAATCAAATTTCTGATAATATCACTTCTGATACGATACTGATATTGCAGCCTTGAGTATTGGCCGATACCAATATTGACTTGTTACAATATCATCATGAATGGTGTAATGCAGTGGTTCCCAACCTTTTCTAGTTCAGGGCCCACCTTTAAGTCTCAAAAATTTTAGCGGCCCACCTCCGACCCTTTGAGTACAAAGACTGTATTACGCCATATTAGAGCTCAATTTGTAACGTTGACCAATGCAAGAAAAAAAATTCAATTAAACCCAAAACATAATAACTGGTCAATAATGTAACGGATGCAGAGCCCAAAACTTAATAACCATTTGCCCACAATGTGTTAAATTTTGGTTTTGATTACATTTTTGGGTTATACAACATTTGTTATTTTACATTTCTAGTTTTATTGCATTTTTTGATTGTTGCATTTCATGCCTTTGTTAAATTAGGGTCACGTTACATATAGGGCTTGAACATGCCTTCTTACAGGACTTTTCTTATACACGAATGTTTGAAAATGCTTATTATCCTTAAAGTTTTAATATTTTAAACATTACTCTGTATATTTGTATCTTTATATAATTCCTCTTCATTAAATTTCAGACTATTTTGAAAATGATTTGGCGGCCCACTTGCAATACCTCTGCGGCCCATCAGGGGGCCACGACCCATAGGTTGGGAATCACTGGTGTAATGTTGATGTTTTTTTGTAGGTTTTCAAGGCTTAAATAAGTCTTAAGGGAATGTTAAAAGATTAAATGTATCAAACTTTCCCACTTCAATGACAAGTCGACTTCTTTTTCAGACTGATATTCACTTTTTTGCCGTTATCAGACCAATATACGATATCAACATCAGATCAGGACTTCCCAATAACTCAGATTAAGTTTCTCAGATTTTAAAATCTCAGCCGAAACGGTCACATTTACATTTCTTTTCTTCCTCACCATCAAGACACCAACGACCTGTTCTTCAGGTTTATAGTAAAGTTCTTCCCTCCAGACCCCGGACAGCTCAAGCGAAGCCTCACCAGGTAACGACATCTGTTAAAAACCAGTGAAACTTCAAAAATCTATATTGTTGGGCTGGAAAAGAGTGATGAAATGGTCTTGTTGTGCGTCTGCAGGTATCTTTTTGCCTTACAGATAAAGCAGGACTTGTGTAACGGGAGTCTGACCTGTCACGACAACAGCGCCGCCCTGCTGGTCTCTCACATACTGCAGTGTAAGTATCCAAACATAACATTGTATTTCCTGTTCTTAAACGCCACAGTGACGTTCTTCTTGGTGTGCTGCAGCAGAAATAGGGGACTACGATGATGAACTGGACTGTCAGCACCTGGAGATGAAGCAGTACGTCCCCAATCAGGAATATATCGACCACAAGATCATCAAGTTTCACAAGAAACACAGGTGAGTGTAAACGAACCAATGGCACGTTCAGGTACCAACTTTAGAGACTTATCCTGCCTTTTTTTTCTTATTTAGAGGTTCAACTCCAGCTGATTCTGACATCCACCTACTGGAAGTGGCGAGAAAGTTAGACATGTACGGCATCAGGCCTCACGCCGCCCACGACGGAGAGGGAATGAGGATAAACCTGGCTGTGACACACTCAGGAGTCCTGGTCTTTCAGGTACGTGCTTGATTTCCTCAAAGACACTTGAGCAGGTGTATGTGTTTGAGGCACTGATTGTAAAGTTGCACCAAAAATAACAACATTTCTCCACATCTAGCCCAAAAACATCACTTTCTATGCAGATTTAGAGACATATTTATGAGCTATATCTGTATATATATATATCTGTATGTAAATATTATATGTAAATGTTATAGATACATGTCCTGATTCTAAATATTTACGTACGTTTCTAAACATTTGGTTTACATTCTAAGTAATTAGCTAAAACTCAATATTCATCTAAGATTTATAAATATTTAGCTTTGATATCCAAATATTTCGTGATGACTTCTGAATAACTCATAATGATTTTTAAATATTTAGTCATGATTTCTAAATCTTGAGGCACGAGTTCTAAATATTTTGCCAATATGCAGATTTACACTCCCACCCGCCAAAATAAAAGTTCAAGGAAGCAATGCAGCCAAGCGGGATTTTGAGAATAAATTTGCAATCTTGGCTAAGTATTTAAAAATCTTAGTTTAATATTCAGAAATCATACCTCAAGATTTAGAAATTATGACCAAAAATTTAGAAATCTCAGTAAAATATTCGGAAACTGTACCTTGAGATTTAGAAATTATGACTCTATTTAGAAATCTTTGCTCAAGATTTAGAAATCATTGCAAAATATTTAGATATCAAAGCAAAATGTTTGGAAATCTTGGATAAATATTTACAACTTTTAGCTTAATAAATAGAATGTAAACTAAATGTTTAGAGACGTAGCTATGCCTTTACAATATTTATATATAACATTTAACATTTGGATAAAACATAATATTTGACAAATATCTCACAAATATTTCTCTAAATCTGAATAAAAAGTGATGTTTTAGGGCTTAATGTGGAGAGATTTTATTTCTAGTGTGTGCAACTTTACAATCCGTGCCCCTTACATAATTGATGAAATAAACATTTACATCAAGTGAAATTATTCTACAAATAAAGGACGTATTGGGCTGAACTTTGGTACAACCATTCATTAGAGCCAGGGGATGAATTCTTTAGAATAGTTTGCATGATTTTGCCTTCCTGTGTTTTCCAGGGAAACACCAAAATCAACACTTTCAGTTGGGCAAACATCCGAAAACTCAGCTTCAAGCGCAAACATTTCCTCATCAAACTCCACGACAAAGTCGGGGTGAGGAACTAAAGCCAGCTGATGCAGATTGGGCTTTTTAAAAAAATCAAACTTCTGACAAACTTTGAGTATCTGAAACTGACCTGTGTGTGTGTGTGTGTGTGTGTGTGTCCAGCCGTCGGGTAAGGACATACTGGAGTTCTCGATGGCGAGTCGAGATGTGTGTAAGTCTTTCTGGAAGATGTGTGTGGAGTATCACGCTTTCTTCAGACTGGCAGAGGAACCGAAGGCCATTCACAAAACTTTACTTTCCAGTAAAGGATCCAGCTTTAGATACAGGTAAATGTTCTTACTGTGAATGTGATAACTGTATTACCCAGTCGTAAGTGTCACATGTGTCTTTGGTTTTACAGCGGTCGGACCCAGAAACAGCTGCTGGAGTGTATGGGGTCTAGAGAAAAGAAGACTTCACACTTTGAGAGGTGAGAAATGATGTTACAACCCAGAGACACTATCATGATAAGTGCTGAGGCTCTTAGTATCTCATTTAACCAAGAACCAAAACAAACTGTGATACAGAGTTTTTCAACCTTGGGCGTGGGACCCAACGTTGGGTCGCCCAAAATGTCTAGTACTTGATTCAAAGACGGGCTGATACACATTATTTTCTCTCGAAACTAAAACACCACACACAATTTTAAATAACTGTATTCTGTACGTTCACGGTATGAAATACAAATCAAGTTGTAATAAAATGCAGCGTATAAAACTATCTGAGCTGGTGCATCTTGACAGACACAAAAAATCACTGTACAGTTACTGCTAGGAGTCTTCCTTCAGATTTCTGACTAAAATTTGGACTTTTTTTCTCAGAATTTTGACTTCATTTTCTCAAAGTTTTGACTTGATCTCAAAATTTTGACTTTATGTCTCTAAATTTCTTCCTTTTTCTTTCAAAATTTTGTCCTCTTTGTCTTATAAGCTCAACTTTGTTGTATCAAACTTTGACTTTTTATATCAAAATATTGACTATTTTATCTCAGAATTTCAATACAGAAACCTTGAACCTTGAAGCCATGGAAAACAACTAAGAGAAGTAGAAATATTTTTCAAGTGTAAGAAACCCAACAAGCTTTAAAAGATGCTTTGAGACAAAGAATATGAACAAACCAAGATTATTTATTTATTGTCCCCTAAGTAATTTGCCAAGATAAGTCGTGAATGTATTTCAGAAAGGTTTTGACAGTCAGTGAGCGAGCACTGAAAGTGTCCTAGGAGGTGAACTACCATTGTTGAGACATTTACTTTAGAAAAAAGTGATTTATCAGAAATTTGTGATGTAAAAATGGGGTCCAAATAAGGATGGGGACCACTGCTTTAGGAAATTACTTCATCAAATCTTTAGGTTTGGCAGTTGCACTTCTTTTTTTGAGATCACTTTTTTGGTTAGTTGGTCATGAAGCAGAAAACTATGAGAATTAACTTTCCCCCTTGAGAATTTATTTTTGACCTTTGGGAATATCAGTGGTTAAAGGAAAAGGCTCTTAAAAAAAACAGAAAACAGCTCAGTCACAAGAGAACAATCTTGTCTCCCACTCAGGACCTACTGCCCATCAGAGTTTGATCCCAGACAGTGTCGTTCCTCTCCTGATCTCCTGACGGACGTTTCCAAACAGGTAACAGAAAATAACTCTCCACGCCTGATCACAAGTTCAGTGTAAGAAAACTTTATAAGCTCAAAACTGTTCCTCACCTTTACGTCCTCAGGTGTACGAGCATTCCCAAGACTTCCCACTGTCCGGTCATGCGTTTGGCGTCCGCAGTGAGGACGAGATGGATCCATATCACCAAGATATCGATGACGTCGAAATGGACGGAGGCGCCGCCAGACGCTACCCATCACCCTTCGAGTTCCCCCACAGGACCCGCCCTTTCATCCGCGTCACCCCGCTCTCTCCATCCCCTCACCAATTCGCCCCCTCCCCCAAAATGAGATGTGCCTCTACATCCCTGATGGACGAGATGAGAGGAGGGCGAATGGGAGCTCATCGCCAAGCCCAGAGGTTAGCCGGAATCTACGGGAACCGCTCACGACGGCGTCCTAACCCTCAACCACACCCGGACGCCGCTCAGCAGCTGGTTCTGCTTTACCCAAACACCCCCGCCTACCATTACCACCCCGTCCTTCCAACGTTCCCGTTAGCGGGTCCTTCACCTCTCAACCGACATCCGTATCTGTCGGATTACGTCGCCGTTTCCTCTCTGGAGCGTTTTCCTCAGCCGCGGCGGCGAGATTACATGCCGATGGACGGTTTATCTCGCTCTGCGTTCTACCCGCTAGGTCACGACTCTCCGTCTTTGTCGCCGATACGAAGGAACCTTCGCCCGTGTGGTTCAGGAGGACTGGGCATGTCCAGGTTTTATCACCCTGGTAGCAACGGAGCGAGGTTAATGGGCGGCGGTCACGAGGCGGGGCATTACAGCGACGACTCCAAATTCCTCCCAGGACTTCCTCGCCGTGTCGCGAGCCAACCGGACGTCAAGTTCCACCTCTCGAGGAGTTCCAACCCGGCCTTTAACCCCGCGTCTGAGTTCCGCCCCCTCGGTTACTATCCTCACCTGACTCGCCCTTCCAGACCCACGTACCTCCCGTTAAACTCCTCCCCTTTACCCGAACGACCGGCCTCGCTTTGCATGCTGGGAGGCACCGCAGGGAGCTACAGCGACTCAGACCCTGAAGTTTTCTATCCTTACTACTGCCCGCCGCCGCCACCGCCGATGGGGAAGATGGTACGGTCCGCTGGACTCGCCAGGATGAGGTTTTCCTCCGGGAGCCTCCAACTGGACGAGGAAGAGGAGGAGGAAGAAGAAGCAGCGAAGGAGAAGGAGCAGAAAGAGTCAAAGGGTGAAGAGGAGAAGAAAGAGAAAACAGAGGAAGGAGAAAAGATCAAAAGTCCTGCAAAGGTCACTGAAGTTACTCTGTAGACGGAGACACAAACATTTAACGTTGGCGGCGTTCGGACACTCGTGATAAACGTGTTGGCGTGAGAACGTTCTTTGAGGTGCGTTCGCTGATGAAATGCCTTCTTTTAGGAAAAACCTCAGCTCCTTTTACAACCACTCACTACAAAGTTGTGACTTTGAGGACGTGATTTATCCTCTTTTGTAAAAGCTGAAGGTCAACAAAGACGTATTAGCCTTAGCCGTGGCAACAAACTCTGCTGTTGCTGAAGAATTCAGAAGATTCGACTTCTGGAGAAGTTGTTGGTAGGAACCAAGTGCTAGTGTGTTTTTATTTTTTAACACTTTAAATGTTCTGTTCATTCAGCAATGTGCAGTTTTTATGCAGATGTGTAAATGTCTAAAAACATCTGTATCAACACTCAAAGCTGAAACTCAAAATTCTTGATGGTTGTGAAGTACGCGCGGACTAACGCCCCCAAATGGAAAAAAAAAAAGTTTTCAATCAGTAGGTGGTACCATGTTTTGGTACCTAACCGGGTAAGTAGAGCTGGGTTTTAGTTTCTGCATCATTAAGAAAAAACTATGTAGTCGGTAATTTATTAAGTCATCGTTAATTTTAGTCGAGAGTTTTCATGTTGAAGAAAATTTACGGAACAACTGTTACAGTGCAAACAATTAAATATTGTTTTGCTACATTTGTTAAAGTTTATATATAAACTAGCGGCTAGAGAAACGGGGTTTTTTGGCTTCAAAATCATAGAGCGGTGACAGGCGGAGCCACGCTGTCCATTCTATATACAGTCAATGGTTAACTAATGGGCCAGATGAGCTTTGAGTTGGTAGATGAGCACTGGTAGGACATAATCTGGATTAACTACGTTCTACTGATATGTCTCAGAGCACTGAGCTGTGAGTAGCTTGCTCCTTTTTTGGCCGTTATATTTCTTTACTTTCCAGCTTTTACATTTGCTTTGGCTGTTGTTTCTGACTATGATGTGCGTTTGTCAGGGTTTGGCTCTCGTCTGCCACCGTTAAATTCAGTTGCCTGGACCGAATGAAGTGAGGAGAAAGAAATCTGTGGTAGAATAAGTGGAATAAAAGATTTCAAAAGGTTGTGTGTTATTATTCAGACTGAAATGTTAAAAAGTGTCAAACTTTGCAGACACACTCAAAACACAAGCACCACAATTTTCCACATTCCTTGAAAAAAAAAAAAGAGAATTCTGGTTTCAGATTTTATTTCTCAATCAAACTTAAATATTTATTCATAAAACTCTAAGTCCCGCTACAAAAAAAGAGTACATTTCTGTAAAATCTTACATCTCTCATTTTACATTTCCCCCCTTAACAAGCTTCGTTGAATCCCTTGTGATATATTTATACATATAAAAAGGCAACAATATACAACGACCAATTTTTTTATAGTGTCTTTGGTACAAATGGTTGGTGATACGTTTGATCACAGCTCCCTTCATGCTACGGAAAAAAGAATCAGTGCTGTTTTCCAAAAACCACACAGTTGTACCTCAAATTACAGATGTTTTAAATCTTATTCCATTTTTTTTGGTTGTTTTTATCATAAGCATCTAAATTAAAATCCCCGAACAAAATCTGATTATTCGCTTTATTTACTCTCAGATCCAAATCGACGTCGGCAACTTTGACGTGACATTCAAGCTGAATTCTGAGATCAGGGAGCCGCGACTCAAAGCATCACCCAAGACGACGAAACAAATGTAATATTGGCATATAATCTGTCTCAAGTGCTACGGAACAAACGTATCAACATCTACAAAGTCAAGGCGAGTCGTGACGCAACACGTACGCCGCTGCCGATGAGCTCAAACCCTTTTCTGTCTGATTTCTGTGCTCGATTCAACAAAAAAACACAACTTCTTAAAGTATTATTCGTCGTTAAGGCACTTTCTGGTTGTAAGATGATGTTTTTGTGTGGAATCATGTTGGATTTTCAAAATAAAAGCTCAAGAAATACAAAAAGAGGTGGTGAGAAAAGGGCTTCAACCAGCAGCAGCAGCAGAAGGTTGTATTATACAGAGTGGATAGTGTGTATATTACATGTGTAGTGTGTGTGTGTGATGTGTGTGTGTGTGTGCAGTGAGGAGACATCGCACAGCAAATCTCCTCGGTTTTAATCGTCCAGCAGCGTCACCGTACGGAGACACAGTCTCTCTTCACGAAATCTCTTCTGCCTCCTTCAGTCGCTCGAGAATCTGAAGAAAAAGAATAAAAAGATGTTTGGTAAAGAGGTGAAAGGACGGAGGAGGAAAAGAGAAATGATGGTGAGATTAAGGTGAAAGAGACAAACCTACTTCTGGTACTTGTCAATAATGTTCGTCACCATCCTGTCCGTGATTCCCGGACAAACTTCCTCGGCCCATCGGATGTTTCGCTCCAGCTCCTCGATGGCCAATCGCTGCTCTGAATGTTCTTTGTGCTGCTGCTTCAGCTACGGGAAGAGAAACGAGACGACGTGTTTAATTACAGCCATTAATTACAACATTTCTTCAATATTTCCAGCAATATTTCATTAACCTGAAATGTGTCAGAATGTCAGATACGGATGTTTTCCTCTTCTACACCAGAGTTACTCAACCAAAGAGACAAACTGTTGGAAACTACATTTACAAAAGAAACTATCTAAGTCATAAAAAGAGGCAAAAACAGCAAAGAGCAGCAGTAAAACTTAGTTTGAGGTGGTAAAAATTGCCAAAAGAAGCAACAAAAATTGGCTTTTAAATGGGGATAAAACCTGGAAGTGCTTAAAAAGTAGCAAAAAAGATCTAAAAGTGTAAAAAAGAGTAATAATAATAATGCATTTTAATTCAAGGCGCCTTTCACGACACCCAAGGTCGCCTTACAAAGGGTAAAAAACACATAAAAACAAAATAAAGTTAAAAACAGCAACATAAAAGCAATAGAATAAGGGACAATATTAAAACAGCAGTTAAAAACAGTAGGTATTGTGAAACAGATGAGTTTTGAGTTTTGATTTGAAGAGTGAAACTAAAATGGCCAAAAGGCAAGAAAATTTTCAAGGAAACTTAAAAAAAATCAGAAAGTTGCAGAAATGGTGACGAATAAAAGTGAAAGATGGTCAACAAAAATGGCACGATATTGGGATTAACCTTGTGAGAGTCAGTTTGTTGCAAAAAAAAAAAAGCAAGAAAGTTTGGAAGAAATTTCAAAATATTCAGAAAGTGGCAAAAAAGAGTGAAAAGTATCAATAAAATGTCCCAAAAGTGACAAAAAAAGAAGTTAAAAGTGGTTTAAATGTGTAAAAATCAGTCCCAGTTGTAGTGGAGAAGATGGGAAACCAAGAAATAAACGAACAAAAAAATTGGAATTGCAATATATGAAATAATAATTGCAGTTACAATATTTTTGCAAAACTTTCAGCTCTTGTTTTCTTGACTGAAATGTGACTGATGTTTGTCACTAACCTCAGAGAAAACTGGAGAGATGACTGAAGCCAAACTGGCGGATCGACTCAGCTGATCCTGACCCTGCACAAAGAAAAAAAAACAGACAAAATTAAAACACAGTATTGGATGTTTAGGAATACAAGAGTTTTTGGGAGACTTAAGTAACTTAAACCAAACATCAAAACTATGAGATACAGTTAAAGTAGAATAAAAAAGCCTAAAGTTTGAGAAAATTTTCAATTTTTGAGATGAAATGTCAAAAATTATGAAAGAAAATCAAAATAGTGAGAAAAGTCAAGAATATGATGAAAAGTCAAAAGTTAGAGAGGAGATATTTAATTTTTGGGTTGATGTTTTGAGATGAAATTTCAAAATTATGAAAAAATTCAACATTATGAGGTTGAAATAGTATTATGAGATAAAATGTCTATATGTTTTGACACATAATGTTATGATTTTGAATGATAAAAAAATAAAAAACTACGAGATGGAGTTGAAATAGTGAGGAAAAAGTCCAAAATTTGAGATGCATTAAGTTAAATTTCTGAAATAATAAGGTAGGAATCTTAAGAAAAACTGTCAAAAATATGAAGTTAAGTCAAAATGATGCAATTGAGTCAAAGTTTGAGATCATAAAGTCGATTTGTTTCCACGTATAAAATGAAAAATATGAAATTATGAGTCCAAGAAGTTGATTTCTTGAGTTTGTATATTAAAACTTTGAGAAATAAAGTTCACATTTTGACATAATAAAGTCAAGTCAAAAGTTTGAGATACTACAAAAAAAGTTACAATTTAAAAAGAAATTGTCCCAAAATCCGAACATTTTATCCCAAAGTGTAGACTTTTTAACTCAAAAAGTTTTGATACCCAAGTATCACACACTCATATTTATACTTTTCTTGATTTTGACAAAAACCTTAAGCAGGTGTGTGTTTGTTTAGACACAGATGTTACTGACCGTGCCGTTGAGCACCTTCCTGCCCTCTGGTTTCTTCTTCCTGACGGTGGTGAAGTTCCACTTGGGCGACTCGCTGTTCTCTTTATTACTGGACTCACTTTATACAAACAAACACACAAAAGTTACTCACACGTCACAGAATCATCTTTGTAAAAAAACAGACAACAGTCGGAGCTTTAAGGTGAGAATAAAACCGTGTCTGTGAAGTAATCTGATTACCTGTCAGAGTCGTCGGAGCTGCTGTCGCTGTGACCTTCCTCCTTCCACCTCCTGAAGCGGTCGATGAGCTCGCTGAGGTACGACGTCTTCTTGCAGTGTTTGACAATGAATTTGTGTTTGAGGAGCTCTTTGGCCGTGGGACGCTGCACAAAAAACAGAGATTTACACTTTAAACTCTTCTTCTTTTATTTACAAACAGGAAAAAGAAAAGTTAGATCATTTCTGACAGATCACAGTCAAGTTTCTGAAAGAGGAGAGGATGTTTGTCCACAAGGGGGCAGCAAACACTACAACAACCACACTCTACTTCACAAAGACTGACATGGAAAAACATTTACTTCACTCTTCACACTTTAAATGGCACCAAATGTGGATTTAACAGCAAAAAAAATTAAAAAATATGATTTAAAAAAAAGTTTTCAAACACCTGTCACCGATCAACATTTGTATAAAATGTGTGTTTTAATTAGGGCTGGGAATTAAATTCAAATCAGATTAAGTCAAAATATGTCCTGCTGCTTTATTTTTTATCACAGACTGTAATATTTCTGTAGCCTGAGGTGGAAAAAACGGTCAAAAATGGGTGAAAAGGGGCAAAAATTGGAAGAAAACTCTGAAAATAGTCAGAAAGCAGCAAAAAAAAAAAAAAACGTACACATGAAGTTTTTATTGATCGTATTTTCCACAGTATCCTAATTTTTTAAGACATAATCATCAGCAGTTCCAGAAATAAAAATTGATATAATTTACTTGATCTGTATTTAGACTTAAGAACATCTGGGTTTCATTTTCTCAAAAAAGTGTCAAAAATATTGAACTTTTTCTGTGATATTTAATTTTTTCAGACACACCTGTATATGCAAAAAGATTTTTTTTGCTTGAATTATTTTAGCTTTGTTAATTTTTCTTGTACAAAACAAGATTTTTTTTTAAAAAAGCAACTGATATCAAATTAGCTCTTCTTTTTTTTAAGAGTTAATTATTCCAAGTTGTATTTATTTATTTATTGCTCATGTTTTTTGAATAACGCATAAGATGGGAAACCTAGAAATAATTGCACAATAAATCATAATTAGGATAAAGGGACAAATAAATGTTGAAATGCTGAGCAACAGCAAAGCGAGAGTGTGTAAACGTGATGCTCAGCATTTCCCGCATTTGCTGAAAGGAAATGCAGAGCCTCACCTCGAGTTAGATTAGTTTTGCAAATCGTTCTGCTCTAATTTCAATGCATAAAATTCCAATTGTAAAACTTTTGTTGGATGTAAAATACGTTTGTTGTGTGATAATTTGAAGAAAGATAAACGAGTCTCTGTAATTGAGAAGATTAAAGTTTGCGTCTTACAAACGAGGGCTGCTTGTTGAGACAGGCCTCGCAGAACTCTTTAAAGCTCTTGGAGAAATCCCCGGTCAGCGTCGGGGGCGGAGACTTGGGGATGTGGAACAGGACTCGCATCGGGTGCATATCCGAGTTCGGGGGTTCTCCTTTGGCGAGTTCGATGGCGGTGATCCCCAGAGACCAGATATCAGCCTGGAAGAACCAAAACAGAGTCGGAGTCAGATTTAAACTCACCAAACTCTACATTCATGCATCAAAAATCAACCTGTGACGTGTTAAACTGCAGCTAAAAAGAGCTGAAAGCGCATTTTTTCATCATGTCACAGCCTGATATGAATGTTTGAGCTCCATAAAATGTGTCAAGTGTTTGGAACATCATCTTTTCTGCAGGTGTGCACGTTAAAAAAACACCTGAAGCTGCGTGAAGTTGGCACCAAAAGGTGAAAACATGAAGCAAATGTTATAAAAGTTCCATTAACAACCCGCTCAGACACTCAGAGCCTCAGCTTCTACGTCGCTATAGTTTGTTTGCCGTCTTTACTGCGCGCTGAGAAAAACAGATTAAGGTGCAGAAACACACACTCTCACACACACCATATGTCAACCAGCTCACACACACACATGAAGTCATGTAAACACACACTCAGACGTTACACACACACACACATACACAGGTTGAAAGTCACACCAGCCCCAGCAGCCATGTGGTGGGTAAGGAGGGCTCAGGTAAGGAGCAGACGCTTACACACACACACACACACACACACACACACACACACACACACACACACACACACACACACACACACACACACACACACACACACACACACACACACACACACACACACACACACACACACACACACACACACACACACACACACACACACACACACACACACACACACACACTTAATGGAATGAAGCCTATTACCACCAGTTTAACATATAGAAAGTAAAAAACTGGCTCATGTTTAGATAGCTTTTTTTTTTTTAAACATTACAACAAAATTTCAACTTTCACCTTATAAAATTGATCATTTACCTTAAAAATTTTGAATATTATCACAAAATATTGCCTTGATATCCAAACTTTTGAACAAATTATCTCAAAATGTTGACTTTTTAGCTCAAAATTTGGACTTTTTAATCTCTAAATTTGTCTTATCCCAACATTTTGTTTTCTTTATTAACACAATCTTGACTTTTAATCTCGAATTGGATTTTTTTAATCTAATAACTGACTTTCTTTGTTAAAATTTTGTCTATTTCTCATAATATTATCCTTTAAATTCAAAAATGTTGCTATTTTATTGCACAATTTGACTGTTATATTTCAAAACTCATATTTCTATCATGTTGCTTTTTGTTTTTTTCTTGACATTTTTGCCTTTTTTCCTCATAATTTTGTCCTTTAATGTCCAAATTTTGACTTTTCATTGCAAAATTTTATTTTATTTTTTCTCAAAATTTGACTTTTTATCTCATGACTCTGATTTTTTAGTCGTAAAATTCTGACTATTTCTCAGAGAATTTTGACTTTTATCTCAAAATGTGACTGTGAGTAATGAGTTTCTGAAGAATTCATCATGTTGAGATGTATATTTATATGAAAATTATGGTTTTAATGAAGCAGGATTAATATAATTTGCTTTCTTTGAGGTTAAATTCAAATTTGAAATCAACGAAAACGACACACACACACACACACACACACACGCAGACATTGACGTAAAAGTTACACCAGTGTTTGAGGATGAAAGAGTTTTGACATAATGATCCTCACAAAAGTTACAAACACACCAATCTGTGCGCACACACTCCTATGAATTAAACCACAGAGGCAGAGCACACACACACACACACACACACACACACACACACACACACACACACACACACACACACACGCCCTAATGGATGTGTTTCCAAAACATCCTCAGACGTGTATTGTAACAAACAAAGAGCGACGTCACCTCATCCTCCTCATTATCCTCAGACATTTGTTGACTTTGTGATCAGGTATTACACACAGGTGTTTCTGAGTGTGTGTGTGTGTGTGTGTGTGTGTGTGTGTGTGTGTGTGTGTGTGTGTGTGTGAAAGCAGCAGGTGCAGCTGGTCCGGTTTCTACACAGGTAGAATAAATCTGAGTTTTCTTCCTGAAGNTGCTTGAACCTTTTTAAATAAAACATTCTTTGCAAATAAAAAGAATTTTAAAGCTGTTGAGAAATGTAAAAAACTTTTGTCCCGTAATTTTCACCTTGTCAAATGTCAGGGTGGTGCAACCGTAACATTAGACTTTTATTTTAAAGTGAAGAGAATAAAACAGGAAACAGGAAACTGCATCAGCCAGAGGAGCCCAAATGACATTTGTGACCAAGTGGAAAAGTTTGTAGATTTCTCTGAAATACTGATAAAAAAAGTTTTTTCACTTCATTGGTGACTGGAACAATTTCCATGTCAGGTGGTACAACCAATGTAATAATGTGAAATGTTATTTTAACATCAAATTATTTATCTTATTCACAAATAAAAGAAATGAAACACACAAAATGAAAATGTATGAGTCACTACAGACACTTGAGAGATACTTGTTAATAATTTCACACAGAAAAAATAACAGGAACATATAAATATATTTTCATATATTTGGTTGCACCACCTGACATTTTTGGGTGCTCAAATTAAAAATACTAAAAAATAATGAACCTAAAAACTTTGAAATGTTGGTCAACTACTGAAATCTGTTAGAAAACATAATTCTTCTCTCAGAAATATTTTTTTATCCATTTTCAAAGAACTTTTTAAAAATACGTTTTTAGACCCTCTTTTTGTCATTGACCCATATATTCAAATATTCCCATGATTGAAAAGTCCAGTTTTTGTTTCCTAAAGTCGTCCTACAGTCTTCCAGTGAGCGTGTTAAGTTTGGCGTCTTACCTTTGAGTCGTACGCCGACTGCTGGATCACCTCAGGCGCCATCCAGAACGGCGTCCCCACGAAGGTTTCCCTTTTGATCTGCGTGTCCGTCAGCTGACCGGCCACGCCGAAGTCAGCCAGCTTCACCTGGCCGTGTTCGGACAGCAGGACGTTGGCAGCTGTGGGCGATAAAGACAATTCAAGATTTTTATTTTTAACACTACTTTACTTTGTTCAAGTCAACTTTTTTTTTTACCAGATACACTTTGTAAGTTTGTAGCGTAGTTTAGTAGCCGGCTAAATTCAGCGTAGCTCCTCACAGCTCGGTGCTCTGATACATGTCTGTAACATTAGTGAATCCTGGTTGTGTCCTACCAGTGCTCATCTACCAACTCCAACCTCACCAAGCAGAGCAAACGTAACCTGGCTCTTCATTTTATTGACAAACTCTCAGGTTTGAACAGATCACTGCAGAATAACTGCTGCATGTGGACAGGAATCAACATTAGCACAAACACATTAGAGACTGTTTTAGCCTTTAGCCTTTGTTTTAGTCTTAGGCTTGTACTTTAGCCTCTGGCCCGTGTTCAAGCCACAAGCTCCTATTTTAATTTTTTGGCCCCATTTGAGCCTTTCGTTTCTGTTTTAACTATTACCGTGTGTTTTAGTCTTCGATTTGTGTTTTAGCTTTTAGTCTCATGTTCAAGCAACCAGCTCCTTTTTTTAGCCTTTGGTTGAGCCTTAAATCCATCTTTAAGGCTTTTACCTTGTGTTTCAGCCTCTGATTCATGTTTTAGCCTTTACTTTGTGTTTTTGCCATAAGCCTGTGCTCTATCACTCTCTCATTAAGCTTTCTGGTCTCTTTTCTGTCAGAGAGTCCAGCAGCTCCAGCGTCTTTATATTTTTCATTAACTAATCTTAAGTTTTGATCAGACATGTATCTAGAGAGGAGACTTTTTCAAGATCACTTCAAAAAGTCCTCATTGTCCCTTTAAAGCTTTGTTTTTGGTTTATTTTCACAGATCTGGGGCATCTTGAAAGCTTTTCTGGATGCAGAAATGTTTAAGTAATTTACAGATGCTTAAAAATCTAATTACTTTTCATTCATCCAGTGTTTGAATTCAAGCACCAGAGGGGGAAATTTGAAGCTTTCACATGTTATTATGGTACATAGACAAGGTTTAATTCCTTTAAGAGGAGCATCCAGACATGAATGCTGTCTCAAACCAGCCAATCAGGAAGCAGGACTCATTTCCTGTCCTGACCCACCTTTGATGTCTCTGTGGATCTTCTTCTCTGAGTGCAGGTAGTCCAGGCCCTTCAGGATCTCCTTCAACATGGTGGCAATCTGAGTCTCATCGAACGGTCCCGCCCGCAGCTGCACACACACACACACACACACACATTCACACACACACAGACATATTCACACACCAGGTGAGTGATGACACAGACAGAAAACACTCGGTGACATGCCGGAGGCTGAACCTGGGAGCTCGAACACGCCCTGTTCAGTTTCATTCAAGGCGACACTCAACACACAAATATTCAGCAACAACAACAATAAGTTGGACGATAAAAAACTCACATACACTGAAACATCTGGCATTAAAATGTTTGAAAACCCAACATTCAAGACGGGAATCCAACATTATTCAGATTTAATTACAGGAAAATAGCCCAATTCTCCTGGATTTAACTATTCAATGATTATTTTGACATTTTTACCTCAAAAGTTAAAAGTGTTTTGAATTTTTTTAAACATTTTAGATCCATAAATCTTTGCAGGAGCACTCACCAAGTCGAGCGCTGAGCCTCCACCAAGATACTCCATGATGATCCATAGTTTACTGCCCTGAAAGAGAAAGATTGTTTTTCAGTTCTTCTCATCAAAAGTAAGATTTTGAGCTCCGTTCTGGCTTAATTCTCTCCATAAACGACTTTAACAGATGTTAGGTGTTCTGTGTTTATTATCCGTGAATAAAAAAGTATGTTACCTTCAGGTAGGAGCCGTAGTATTTGGTGATGTACGGGCTGTCGCACTGACTCAGCACCGTGATCTCCTGCTGAATGTCCTCGATCTCGTCTTCCGCTTCCTCCAAGTCGATCGTCTTGATGGCGACGACGCTCTGGGTGCGATTATCGATGCCTTTAAACACCTGCGGGGACACAGAAAAGGAATAATGCGGTTGTAGAACGGAGATTTCTGACAGGAAAAGTCACAAACTTGAATGAAAAGATGATAAAATAGAAGTTTCTCTTACTTCTCCAAAAGATCCTTTTCCAATCCGATCCAGTTTGGTGAACAACTCCTCCGGATCGATCTGAGAACTCTGAGAGGAAAAACAAAAACAGAACTGATTAAACCAGATCAAACCATTTCTAAGAAAGCTAGTGCTAGTGAAACAGACTCCATTTCCCATAAACCTTTGCAGCCCACTGATGAATCAATGCATGTGTTGGTTTGGAAAAATAACTGGTGATCAGATTCAACACAATAAGGTAACGAGTTTATCAACAGCAACTAAACAATTATGTCTGAAACACATCAACAACTGTTGGACAAGCATTAACAGGTATGTTTGCAATTTATCCTTTAGTCTGTGTTTAAGCCTTTAGTCTGTGTTTTATCCTTTAGTCTGTTTTAGCCTTTAGTCTGTGTTTTGCCTTAAGTTTGTGTTTTTTAGCCTTTAGTCTGTGTTTTAGCTTTTGGTCTGTGTTTTAGCTTTTAGTCTGTGTTTTAGCTTTTAGTCTGTGTTTTCTCCTTTAGTTTGTGTTTTAGCCTTTAGTCTGTGTTTTAGCCTTTAGTCTGTGTTTTAGCCTTTAGTCTGTGTTTTAGCCTTTAGTTTGTGTTTTAGCCTTTAGTCTGTGTTTTAGCCTTTAGTTTGTGTTTTAGCCTTTAGTCTGTGTTTTAGCCTTTAGTCTGTGTTTTAGCCTTTAGTTTGTGTTTTAGCCTTTAGTCTGTGTTTTATCCTTTAGTCTGTGTTTTAGCCTTTAGTCTATGTTTTAGCCTTTAGTCTGTGTTTTAGCCTTTAGTTTGTGTTTAAGCATTGACCTTCTGTGTTGCCCTTTAGCCCCTTTTTAGCCTATAGCCAATTTTTTAGCCCTTCAGTTCATGTTTTAGCCCTAACTCTGTGTTTTAGCTTTTAGTCTGTGTTTTAGCCTTTTGTTTGTATTTTATCCTTAAGTTTGTGTTTAAGCATTGACCTTCTGTGATGGCCTTTAGCCCCCATTTTAGCCTATAGTCCATGTTTTAGCCCCTTGTTTTTTTTTTTTGTTGTTGTTGGTTTTTTTTTTTTTCTTAGATCATTTTTTAGCATTTAGCCTGTTTCAGCCTATAGCTCGTGCTTCACCTGTGTTCTTATATTTAGCCTTAGGTCCATGTTTTAGCCTCTACCTTCTGTTTTAGCCTTTAGCTCATGCTCTATCACTCTCCTCTTTATCTTTATTCTTCTCTTCTGTCTGTTTTCTGTCAGAAAGCCCAGCTCCTGTTTTTACCATTTCTACTAAATAAATCACAGAACAAACATCATCCCCAGACAAAAACACAGATCCCTCTTCTCATTGCTGAACTCTGTCAGCTGGTGCGGCGTTGTCATGGCGACTTTGGTGTGCCGTATCAATCCGGTCCTATTTGACCCAACTAGGAAACAACATTTAGAAAAAAAACATTTTTGCGCTGATAATCTCATTTTAGGTTGTGGATTATGATCAGGTTTATACCTAGAGATGAGACTTTTTTAAGATCACTCAAAAAGTTCTCACAGTCCCTTTAATTAAAGTTTATATCTACACATTTATCTTTTTTAGAAGTTAAGGTAAAAGTGAATGAATCTGTGTGAAAATCTACATTAAACCTGATGATTCACAGTTTGAAGGAACCGCAGAGAAAAACAACATCAGTTTTCTTCTGAGCTCTCACAGTTTCCATCGCCTTCCCTACAGCTTTGACTCGTATTTCCTCACACACACAACTTTGCAACACGACAGCTGTACTGTCACCGCAGAGCTACACACACACACACACACGAACACAAAACACCATAAAAACACAGAAGGAAGCCAGCATGACGGTTAAAGATAACAGGAACTGCACACACAGCTGCCTCACCACACACACACACACACACACACACACACACACACACACAGACGTAAACACACACACACACACATAAAGTTATCTCTGAAGCTGACGGCTGACTTGTATTCGTTTCCTAATTTCATTGTTACTACAGCGGCAGTGAACTCAAACCTCGCCACTTCACCGGAATTGACTCCACGTTTATGTTGTTTCCACCTAATTCTGGCCCATACAGGCTACCATACTGTGTCTCAAAGTTTATCACCAAAGAACAACGAGGCCAAAATTCATTAGTGTTTCAGAAAATGTCATGTTTTATTATTTGACTTCAGTCTACGTCAAGATAAATGCAGCTGAAACATGATTTCCTCCCAGTTTTTTTGTAACTATATTTGAAAATCAATCACTTTAAGATGCTTCATGTCAGACATAAAACATCCACCACATCACTTCTACACCTTCTCATCTACATCTGAGTGAAACTTGAGCTTTTTAGGTAAAACTTTGTAGGAGTTAGAGAGTTTTTAGTCTCAGGTTTAGACTTTGTGCGAACAAAACCAGCGTCTTTGGCGCTCAGTGTCCTCTTTTTTAGTCAACTTTGCTCTCTTTGTGAAAAGGTTCACCAAAAATCATTGAATTGTAATTCTCAGTCACTGATTGTACCTCATGAATAAATCGGTCTCGTCAATGATCTAATTGAGTAATTGAATGAATAAAAAATGATTATTATTACTATGAAATCTCACATATGACAAAATACTAACTGGTAAATGTTCAACAAAGAGGAAACTAAAGCTCATGGCTGATTTCAGGAGAACTACGGCAAGCTGAAGGTTCCAAACAACCACTTTGCTTGGCGGCGTTTTCAGTCAAAAACATACAAATGCGGGATTTTTACCTGTTATGCTGAAATGCTGAGCATCAGCAGGAGTTCACTTGTGCAAAAAAAGACTCAGGTAAAAGTAAAAGTACTAATTCAATTCCTTCACTGAAGTCAAAGTAAGAAAGTACATGTTCTGAAATGTACTTGAGTACAAAAGTAAAAAGTAAAAATGAATTTTTAACTTCAATAATCAACAATACCTTTTTAGATAACTGCAAAATGAAAAAAGTTCCAAGCAGACAAAATAAGATGTCTAGTGTTTCTGCGAGCCAAATTTCAGACAAAATATTTAAGACTAAACTTTAGAGCCGGACTTAACTTTAATGTCTTACTTCTCCAGAGCCAGTTTGAGAATGTAAGGAGTAGAAAGTACAGATATTTGAGTTCAAATGTAAGGAGTTAAAGTTAAAAAGTGGTAAAATATATAAATACTAAGTGCTTAATGTTGAAATAAGGCTCAGCATTTCAGCATTTTCTGTAAGGAAATGCAGGCCCCGCTCGAGTTCTTATTCAGTTACAGATATACAGATATCTAAATGTTTTGATCAACTTCACATTCATTTAAAACTCAATAAAATGATATTGACACATTAAAGCTACTTTTTGTACAAGCAGAATTGATAAAAGCTTTGGTATCAATAAGATTTTGTCAGTATCCATAGCAACAGAGGCTACACTCCAGGTTACTACGGCTTTAAGAGTCCACAGAAGAAACTACCTTCTTGTGACCAACTTGTGTTTCACTAATGAGAAGTTTGTCCAAGTAACCTCATGTAAGGAAATCTTTATGCAAATTGATTTTTTCGTAACACAGAGTCAAGTTCAGACGTGTAAACCTGACTGTGAATAAAGTTCTCAGAGTTCACCACAGAACCAAAGGCACTGAATAAAGTTTCTTCCTGCAGCCGAGCAGCTCCTCTCTGTCAGCGTGTGCTGGGAGAGCTCGAGTGTTTCAAGTGTTGCCATCATGGCCCCAACAAGCACTTGTTATGCAAGTCAGAGCACCACACACACACACACACACACCGACAAACACACACCCACACAAACCATGACACACTCTCACATTTTGGTCGTATAATCTCAAAGATGTTTAAGGGAACGTTTCATTAACACGCCCAAAGAAACGCATGATTTGATGCTGGTTTAGCTTCCTCCCTGACCTAAAAAAAGAACACACACACACACACACACACACACACACACACACACACACACACACACGGTGCCCACAGTGTTGCCACACCCTGTCAGCAAATACAGTGGTTACTGTCTAATGATACTTTCAGCCTGGCACACAGAGGGACACAGAGGAAACAGACGAGGAGATGAGAGAGTGAAAACAGAGAGAGAATATCAGACAATAACAGGGGGAATCCCGTCAACACAAAACAAACATTCCACTATCACTTTTATTGACATAATTTAAAGAAAAACTGAACTCTTTGAGAACTTTAAGTGCTTGAATTCCCAAGTTCTTAAAGTCTAAAACTAAAGTATATAAGACAACAACAATAGGAATCTCTTCAAAACTCATTTACAACAACAACAACAAAACTTTCTAAAAGTGATGCCTGCATTTCTATACGCAATATACTCAAAAAATAAAACAAAAAAGTAAAGAAAATCTTTACACCCTGAAATGAGATTTTTGAGTCTCTTCAGGTCATTTTTTTTTCAAGTTATAACAAATCCAGAAAAGTTTTGAACTCTGAAACAGAGGCTATAAATAACATAATTAGAAAACTGTCACAAAAAGCAGCATAACTGGTCGCATCTTAAATATACAACAATATAATCTGTGATGCGCAATGTTATGATACATAACTATATGATAAATACACTATACGATACAATGCCCCACGATATGTGATGATATGTAACAATCTGACACATAATACATAACATTATGGTATGAAATGATATAATATATAAGGATAAAAGCATACAATTCGCAACAATGGAATATGATAAACGTAATGATTTTGAACAATGTGCTATGTGACAAAAATAAATAATTATCTGATGATATATGTAGAGGTGTGATATGTAATGACACGATATATATCAATACAATATGAAACAAAATGTGGAATCATAGTTTGATATATGATAAAAAATACGATTTTTAACAAAACGATATGTGCTGAAACATTATTATTAAAACAATAGGCTACAATATATAACAGCAATTAACAGTATATGATATCATACTGCACAATATGTGACAATATATAATGATAGGTTATGATACCAACTGGTACCAAAGGTGATATTTTTTCTTAAAGTTATAAAGAATCCAGAAAATCAGTTTTAAACTCTCACAGAGAGGCTATAAATGCGCAATGCGATGATACATAACAATATGATAAATGCACCATATGTTACAATATCCCACTATATGTGATGGTATATAACAATTTGACGCATAATATGTAACAATACCGTATAAAATGATTTGCAATATGGAACATGACACTATGGGATAAATGTACTGGTTTTGAACAATGTTCTATGTGACAAAAATAAATAATAATACTAATGATATGATATGTAATGACACGATATATCAATACAATATGAAACAAAATGTTGAATCATGATAGTTTGATATGTGATAAAAAAAATATGATTAATAGCAACATGGTATGTGCCAATATATAAAGATAATTACCAATATGTAATGATACCATACTGCAAAATACGTGACAATATATAATGATGGGTTATGATACCAACTGTACTTTATGATACTTTCTGATATAACGCTGACTTTGTGACCATAACAGTGTGAGGCATTGTTATCAAATACATTCACCTGTTTAATATGATCATAATGATCACAATAAGGCAGAAAACTGTATATATAGAATGAGATATCAAGATATATTTAGACATTCTAGTGTATAAATTTATATATTTATAAAAGCATACAATTCGCAACAATGGAATATGATAAACGTAATGATTTTGAACAATGTGCTATGTGACAAAAATAAATAATGATACTGATATGTAAAGATGTGATATGTAATGACACGATATATATCAATACAATATGAAACAAAATGTGGAATGATAGTTTGATATATAATAAAAAATGTTTTTTGTTTTTTTTTCTATGATTTGTTTACGATTTTTAACAAAACGATATGTGCCGAAACATTATTATTAAAACAATAGGCTACAATACATAACGATAATTAACAGTATATATCACACTGCACAATACGTGACAATATATAATGATAGGTTATGATACCAACTGTACTTCATGATGCTTTTTGATATAACACCACGATACAATAACAGTATGAGACATTATCAAATACATTCATCTGTTTAATATGATCAATAAGGCAGAAAACTTTGTATATATAGAAATAAATATCAGGATATATTTAGACATCAAGTCAGAGATCTTCATGTTCTCAGCTGTGTTAAGAAACTTTACCCCTCGTGATTGAGATTGGTAGGTTTAACACCATCCCAGAGGAAAAGAGTGCGTTTGTTATGTAACTTTGGTGAAACTGAAATCTAGATTGGTTTTATGTTTCACTGTCCGCTCTAATACGACTTCAGGGATTTACTTTTTAGGAAGATGTCTTCGATTAACGATGACTTCTTGTGGCTGATCGACCATGAGAAATTCGAGTTCTGTTTCTAAAAAGAAACTTTTGCCACAGAAAATTTACATCTGCAAAGCCTGGGAAAGAAAACAGACTGTTTGGTTTTCTTCCGAGCTGAGAAGAGTTTAGGCAAATTTGTCACTGTTGTTAATATTTTTGTGAAACTCTGCGATGTAAAGTCTGGTGTCTTATAAACACATATGAATCAATAATGCTCAAGTTTAAACCACGGCAAGAGAGAAGCTGCTCAACATGAAGAGACACCTGTCAGGAAAATAACACCTGTCAGATCAATTAATGAGAGCTAAAAACCAAACAAAGGAGAGAGCGCTGAGAAATCGGATGTGCCTGAACACATCTGAACACACACACACACACACACACAGGTATGTGACTCCTGGTTAAACTCTGCTTCACATCAGGTTCAGCACTGGAGGTATTTTTAGCAGCTGAAGAGAGGGAGGGAGTGAGGGCGCCATCAGACTGTCAATCTATTGCTTTGCTTACAAAAATAATGCAAAACTTCTGATATTTTTTATATATGTCCTTGTATGTCCTTGCAAGATAATTTTGACATTTATTTCCAACACACTCTTTCACTTCCAGCCTTTTAGCATGTTGCTTTTAACATCCAGAGCAGTGATTCCCAATCTGTGGTCCACGTCCCCCTGGTGGGTCGTGAAGGTATTGCAAGTGGGCCGCCAAATCATTTTCCAATTAGTATGATTTTATATTTTTTTGCTGTAAATATATAAAGACAAAATGATACCTCAAGGCATGTTAGGGCTCAAAATGTAACAATGACCTACAATTTATTAAAAAAAGATTGTAACAAAATCCAATAAGTAATAACCATAGACTGTATAATGAGTGGACGTGACGACGTTCGGCTCAAACTGAAGATGCCCCGCCCCCTGGTGTCTGGCTGCAGTATAGGTCATAAGCCCCGCCCCCTGGTGTCTGGCTGCAGTATAGGTCATAAGCCCCGCCTCCCCATGTATTCCAGATATGAGCCGGGAAAACTTTAAAAAATTACGATACCTGGTAGAAACGTTTCTCTCATCTTTACACTAAGGTAGTATGATGATGTCATTTGGCTGCATGGTGTTCAGGTGTTTTTTTTCCTGAGAAGTTAGTTTCTCATTAGTTATTGGACGTTAAAAACCGCGATATAAGTTTCGTTTTACGATAGTTGACAGCTGCCGTTCGTGAGTAGTTTTTATCGGGGATATAAGAAACTTCAGGAAAGAGCCAAAAGGAAACTAAACCTTCTGAAGAAGAAGAAATAAATATTTTTATTTCTCTTTTTTACTTGGCTCCACCAGAAATTCTCTACTGCGCAGACTCTGGCTGCACAATGGCGACTAGAGAAACGGGGTTTTTTGGCTTCAAAATCGTAGAACGGTGACAGGCGGAGCCACGCTGTCCATTCTATATACAGTCAATGGTAATAACTAGAAAAAAGTTATTGTTTTGGACTCAGCATCTGTTACATTATGATATAAATCAGGCCTTAAACTTCGGGTCTTCCTATTTATGGGGTCAAAGTTGGGCCGTGAAAATTTGAGTTGGAAAAGGTTGGGAACCGCTGATCTGGAGTGAAATATGTAAAGTCTATCTAACTTCAGAAGCACCAAAAACCTGTACCAGTGTCTCACAAACTCCAAATCTGATCCTACGTGATGATATCTTTTTTTTTTTCAACACTGGAAATCCTGTAAGACATGCTATTTATAATTTGAGCGTCTTTATCACGTCTTTGATTAGGATCTACCTTAATCTCCTGACAGTGTTTTTACAACCACTAATCACTCTGACTCATCCTAAAATTATCTTTCATTCCTCGTAAGCGAAACTATTTTCCGACATAGATTCCCGGCACAATTAGTTCATCGTGAATTTAAAAGTTTTGCACAATATTGGCGATTTTTAATGACTCTGATACCCAATCTTTGGGTATAATGAAACAAGATCATTTCACTTCTTCTAATTTGTGTTTTATACATTCGTCCTGAGAGATATGTGGTTGTATAATTCTCTTCCAGTCAATAAAGACACTCAGAGGTCACCCGTAAAGATACCAGATATGATGTCATAATATAACGACCAATAAAAGGGGCTTTCCCCTCGCTCTCTTTCCCTCGCCCTGACAGGTGTATTGCACACTACAGGTGCTATCTTTGGATCATGAAAGGTGCTTTAAATCTTCCTGTTCCGGCATGTTTATGATAAAGCAACACACTAGCGTCAGCTTATACAACAGCTATCTTCAATAAGGCTATATCTCAGTTTATAGATGCAGTATAGTATAGATTGTTCATCCTGGTGCTTGTTAGGGATGTGCATTTCAGGTTTCAACACCATTTAGAAGTCACAGCTTCTAAGATGAGATAAAAGTCGCATGAACTTTTTGATTTTTCATTGTTTGACGATTAGTCGAAAAACCCAAAGCACCCCTGGTACTTATCCCATCCCCGGCTCTCACCAACTCTACCTATGACCCTGAAATTTGAACCAGTTCATGTTTAAATCCTTCTCTTTGGTTCCACCAAATTTCAAGAAAATCCAAAAATGTGTCCTTGAGTTGTTGCTACCACAAGAATGGGACGGTGAATAAACAGATATTTGTGGAATATCATCACAAATGAACAGAGACGCCAAAGTTTGATGCACAAAAAGAAGTTAATCAAAGTCATATCAAAAAGTTATCCAACATATAAACCAAAAAGCAAATTGATTCTTAATGCCTCATGCAGAAATTCAACATTTGAAACTTGACTTCTAAAACAGGAACCTGTGAACGTATTGAGTCATCTGTCTGTGAAGTAAACACTGTGTCTTTAAAACAGGATCTGATTTCCTCTATTGGTTGGAGAAGGAGGAAGTTTTGGCTTTGGAGGATCAACACTAAAAAACAAACACAACACAGGGATTATATAAACCTCAGAGGACATGCTTTGACCTTTCGGTCTCTGCAGAGTGAAAAAATAACATTAAGAGGACGTTAAATATTCAACAGGTCGGTTTTGTTCAGAAACTGTACTTCAGTCAAAAACTATTCCAGTTAATGTTTGACTGCAGCTGGAATAATCTTTGACAGACTCGCTGACACAGTCTGGGAATGTTTTTATCACTAATACTCAAGTAGAACGACAAACAAAGTGGCGTTAAAGAGCTCAAAAGTTGTTTCCTGTTAACGTTCAACTACAGTGGACAGAAATTGTTGATATCATGTTACTCATTCAGATACTTTGATTCAAGGGAAGGAGTCAGGGAAATCTGAAAAGCCAAAGTAGGTTTGTTTCCTTGAACATCCATTAACCTAAACAAAGTGACATAACTAACCAGGCGCTGAAGCTCAAGAGCAAAAAGGAATCAACACATCCAGACAGAACTCTCAGAGCTCCCCCTCTAGATGCAATAACATTCAAAAACACGACCCAAACTTGTGCTGGAGTGCCCCTCAGTTGGCACATAACACCACTCTGCCCCTTTGGCTGGTTAAAACACATGAAACTGACCTCCTGGGAATCAAAACACACACTTCAGTGCCCTCTTAGACGCCAAAACATGCTCTTAAGTCCCCTCTTCAGTGCAAAAATGCCTTGTTGGGAGCCAAAATATGCACGAGTGCTCTCTTGGGCGCAAAAACATTTCCTGAAATGTACGTAAGGATCCAAAATATTCTAATGTGCCCTACTGAGAGTCAAACGAAACACTGCAATGCCCTCTTTGACCCCAAAACTTGCACTAAAGTGCCCTCTTGGGTGCCAAAACTTGTGCAAAACTGTCCTATTGGGAGCCTAAATATATTCAGTGCCTTCTCCTGCACAAAAAATATGTACTGAAGTGTGCTATTGCGAGCTAAAACTTGTGCCAAAGTGCCTTCTTGGGTGCAAGAACGTGTCTTTTAGTGCACTCTTGGGCACCAAAATGGAAAAGTGTTCTCTCGGACAAAAAAAAAACGTGCTGAAGAGTGCTATAGGAAGCTGAAATATGCTGAAGTGCCCTCTTGGGAGCCAAAATATGCAAAGGGTCACAAAAACATGTGCTGAAGCGTGCTGTAAGGAGCCAAAATCTTAGAAGGAGCCCCTCTGGAGGACAAAACATGATGCCAAGACGTGTTCCAAAGTCAAAACTTGCGCCAAAGTGCCCTGTTGGAAGTCTTTCTATGCAAAAATGTGTCAGTGTGCTTTAGCCTGCTATTGGGAGCCAAAATGTATAAGTGCCCTCTTAGGTGCAAAAACATGTATTGAAGTGTGCTACAGGGAGGTAAAATGTGCAAAAGTGCTCTCTATGGTGCAGGAATGTGTCCTTTAGTTCACTTTTGGGAGCCAAAATGGAGAAATGCCCTCTTGGGAGCAAAAACATGTGCTGAAGTGTGGGATAGGGAACCAAAACATGCTTAAGTGCCCTATATGGCATGTAAATATCTTCTAAAATGCCCTTTTATGAGTCAAAACTTGTGCTGAAGTGCCCAATTGGGAGCCTCGATAAGCAAAAGTGCCCTCTTCAGCACTAAAACGTGTGCTATAGGAAGCCAAAATATGCTCAAGTGCCCTCTTGGGAGCCAAAATATGCAAAGGGTCCTCTTGGTCACAAAAACATGTGCTGAAGCGTGCCTTAAGGAGCCAAAATATCATAAAGAGCCCCTCTGGAGGACAAGACGTGTGCTGAAATGCCCTATTTAATGCACAAGACGTGTTCCAAAGTTCCCTTTTGGGGGTCAAAACTTGAGCCAAAGTGCCCTGTTGCGAGTCTTTCTATGCAAAAGTGCCCTTTTCAGTGCTAAAATGTATCAGCATGCTTTAGCGAGCCTTCTCCCTGCTACAGGGAGGTAAAATGTACAAAAGTGCTCTATATAGCATGTAAATGTCTTCTATAGCAATGATTCCCAACCTGTGGTCCGTGGCCCCCTGGTGGGCCGCGGAGATATTGCAAGTGGGCCGCCAAATCATTTTCAAAATATTATGAGTCAAAACTTGTACCAAAGTGCCAAATTGGGAGCCTCGATAAGCAAAAGTGCCCTCTTCAGCACTCAAACGTGTGCTATTGGGAGCCAAAATATGCTCAAGTGCTCTTTTAGGCGCCAAAACTTGTATTGAAGTAACCGCTCTTTTTCTTTTGCCTCTGCCCTTTAAAATGTGCACGCCACTAGTTACGACAGTCAGCGTCCTTCGAGATGAGCTTTGTCATTGTTAGAGATATGAAGCCGCTTACTATTGATGAAACAATTATTCTAGAAAGAAAACATCTTTGGGGTCACTGGAAAAATTGATGTAAAAATGAGGTCAGGGTCGAAATAAAGTTGGGAACTACTGTGTTAGACTTTCACGTTCTGTCACATATGAGACGAGAGCAAAACATTTTTATTAACAGTTAGTTTTTCAGCTCTGCGTTTGCATAGATGCTCATATTTTCCTGACTTCTTTCACAAAATCTCCTTTCATTCTCGAAGTACTGGGTCAGTGTTTCCATTTGGTCATTTTCAGGCCAGTGCTCTTTTTTTTTTTTTTTTAAAGGATCAACATTTATTTTTAGACACTCCTTAAATAGTCTCTTAAAGGTGTCCACAAACTTTTAGCACATTCAGACGGAAAGATTCAGACGCTTCAGGGAAACTGTGGGAGAGAGAGAGAGAGAGAGACTGAGCGAAGGAACACACCTGAGCTTTACAGCCGAGGGTTCACCGTGGATAAGAATCCACTGGAGATAAGGAGAGAATTCAGGTCAGAGAAACACAGAAACAGAGAGAGAGAGAGAGTCTGAGAGGTCAGAGCAAAACTTGGACCAGGCTTTGGAAAACTGTGTGAGCGAGCGAGAAAGTGAGCGAGCCGGAGGGGATCCATGTTTTTACTAACAAGTGGGGTCCAAATATCCAAACAGAAAAAGCTCAGTGAGTGTGTGTGTATGCTGGGGGGTCAAAGGTCACAGCTGCAGAAGGAGGAAGTACAAACACAGCGCTCTGAACGGTGACCTTTGCAGAGCCGCATCATGTGAGAATCCCTCCGCTCTCCAACATTTCCTGTTTGGTTAAGCTCGGCGAAGAAACATGACATGACATGTTGAGTCATCCAACATGGGAAACTTTTCCACGACTTGTTATTAAAGTCGCTTGGAGCCTGACGACGAGTCTGCGAGGTGTTGAAATGTTGAAAACAGGCTGGAAATACGACTTTATTTTGATTTGGACGAGTAAAAGTCATCAAGATGTTGGGAAAAACCATTGACTGTATATAGAATGGACAGCGTGGCTCCGCCTGTCACCGTTCTACGATTTTGAAGCCAAAAAACCCTGTTTCTCTAGCCGCCATTGTGCAGCCAGAGTCTGCGCAGTAGAGAATTTCCAGTGGAGCCAAGTAAAAAAGAGAAATAAAAATATTTATTTCTTCTTCTTCAGAGGGTTTAGTCTCCTTTTGGCTCTTTCCCGAAGTTTCTTATATCCCCGATAAAAACTACTCATGAACGGCAGCTGTCAACTATCGTAAAACGAAACTTATATCGCGGTTTTTAACGTCCAATAACTAATGAGAAACTAACTTCTCAGAAAAAAAACACCTGAACACCATGCAGCCAGATGACATCATCATACCACCTTAGAGTAAGGATGAGAGAAACGTTTCTACCAGGTATCGTAATTTTTTTAAGTTTTCCCGGCTCATATCTGGAATACATGGGGAGGCGGGGCTTATGACCTATACTGCAGCCAGACACCAGGGGGCGGGGCTTATGACCTATACTGCAGCCAGACACCAGGGGGCGGGGCATCTGCTGGAGGCTTCAGTTTGAGCCGAAAGTCGTTACGTCCACTCATTATACAGTCTATGGTCTTAACTGACAGATTCAGCATCAAAAGACAAAAAATCTGCACATTGTTTCTGTTTAAGTGTCCGTCAAACATGTTCGGTAGTTTCCAAACTTCCTTAGATATTTGGGCATTTCTGACGTCATGTAATCATGAGTAAAAACTCGAGACCTGATCTTAAACTGTTACCCAATCTGACTGGATATAGATCTGAAGTGTGACATGTTATAAAACTGCAGCACAGGTTTGTGAGTCAGTGTGAAAAACCCTGATCTGAGAAACATGACTGTAAACAAACCAAGAAGAAGAAGAAGAAGAAGAAGAAAAATGATGATGTTAAAGCTGTGATTCAGGCAGCAGATCCTGACTCACCCTCACGGTGAAAAGTTACCTGCTCATTTCTCACCCAGTAACACACAAACACAGCGCACTGACGTGTTTTTAAAGTTTCACTCTGTGATTATGTTGTGACGGGATTCCTGACTGTGACAACTGGAGCTGTGAAAAGGTGCAGCCGCAGGAATTACTGAGAGAAGAAGAAGAAGAAGAGGAGGACACTCCCTGGTGTTTGATGATGTGCAGACACACCTGCAGAAAACTCCCCTGCAATTTCGGCCAATTAGAAGCATTTTTATAGAACTGACCGAACGTTTACGCAGCGAAGACATGTTTTAGGTTCCAAGAGGAGCATGGGAAAATTCAGAATGGATGAAAGAAAAGCTGCTTTTTATGTAACTTTAATCCAAGTTTATTGTCTAACTTTGACTCAAGGGATATGGACTGTTGGGAAAGATCCTTTTTTTCCTATTATCACTTATTTAATTTTGATTTTTTTTAATTGTTTTGTATTTTATTTATCTTTTTTAACATAAAACAGTCATTTTTCACTCAATTGTTTTTTAAAACTAAGAGTCAAAGATGCTCTTTTTGTTCTTCAGTTGTTAAAACTAAAAATATGATTTAAAAGTCCAGTTTAAAAATAGCGAGAGTTGTATTTAAGTTCAGACTCAGTGGAGGAGTTTGACTAAGGGTTTTAAGAAAAGTCGAAAATCTTCTTTTTTTCCCCAAAATTTTGCCTTTTATCTGTAAATGTTGTCTATATTTCTTATAGTTTCGACTTAAATCTTAGAATTTTGACTTTTTATATCAAAATTTCTGCTTTTTATCTCAAATGTTGCCTTTATTTCAAAAATTTTGATGCTTAATCTCAAAAATTTGACTTTTTATCTCAGACATTTGCTTTTATATTAAAATGTTTACCTTTATTGTGAAAGTTTAGACTTTTTTCACATAATGTTGGATTAATTACATAAAATTTGGATTTTTTTATCTCAAAATAGTGACTTTATTTCTCAAAGTTTCAATATTGACCTTTATCTAAAAGTTACAAATAATTCTAACCTTCATTTTCATTCTTGCATTACAGTAAAATCTTCTGATGTTTTGATGGTTTGATGTAATTCTCTGCAGGACATTGGGAAAACTTCACTAAAGCTTGATTTAAATAAAACTGTAAATTGAACTGAGATCGCAATATCTGCCAGAAAAATCGCACTTAGATCTTTTTCTAAAATCGTTCAGCCCTAACATCAAATACTTGGCTTTTGTTTTTTAGAAGACTGTAAATTGCTCTGAGGCTGGAAAAGGTGGAGTTATTCCAGGAGAGAAGTGACTCTTCTGCTAAAACTGGTGGTGGAAAAGTCTGAGAGGCTCCAAACAAAGACGTGCGCCCGAGGCAGAAAATGTTTAACTGGAACAATAAACATATTCTTCTCCACAGAGTCAGAAACTTGTGTAATTATGACTCGTTTCCACATTACGTCAAACTCATTTTCTCTTTTATGTAATGAAATCCAGCGGTTTCACGTGTGTGAATGGACAGAAACCAGCAGCTGTCTGATTAAATGGGACAGTGGTTCAGAAATATTTTCCTCATGTTTTCAGATTTCATAACAGCACAGCGTCATTCATTGATAAGAAAATGGAAAAAAAGAGGCGTCCTGGTGCTTCAAAGTTTCAAAGTTCACGTGTGTCTGTGGCGTCCTGAGTCCTGAGGATGGTTACATGAATCTTCTACTACACGTTTTATCTCCTTGTTTGTAAAAATTGCTCTAAAAACGTACATCTAGGGCTGGGGGATATATGGAATATACTCGATATATCGCAGGTTGTTGCTTGTGGGATGTATAAAATGACTATATCACGACCATCGAGTATAAATTGCCAGGTAAATTTTTTGAGACGTCAGTCTGTAATTTTCTTCAGTTGCGTTTCTTTCACTCTCTGCTGCTGCTTCTCACACTAAACAGCCATTGACTGTATATAGAATGGACAGTGTGCTTCCGCCTGTCACCGTTCTACGTTTTTGAAGCCAAAAAACCCCGTTTCTCTAGCCGCCATTGTGCAGCCAGAGTCTGCGCAGTAGAGAATTTCTGGTGGTGCAGAGTAAAAAAGAGAAATAAAAATATTTATTTCTTCTTCTTCAGAAGGTTTAGTCTCCTTTTGGCTCTTTCCCGAAGTTTCTTATATCCCCGGTAAAAACTACACACAAACGGCAGCTGTCAACTATCGTAAAACGAAACTTATATCGCGGTTTTTAACGTCCAATAACCAATGAGAAACTAACTTCTCAGAAAAAAAACACCTGAACACCATGCAGCCAGATGACATCATCATACTACCTTAGTGTAAAGATGAGAGAAACGTTTCTACGAGGTATCGTAATTTTTTAAAGTTTTCCCGGCTCATATCTGGAATACATGGGGAGGCGGGGCTTATGACCTATACTGCAGCCAGACACCAGGGGGCGGGGCTTATGACCTATACTGCAGCCAGACACCAGGGGGCGGGGCATCTGCTGGAGGCTTCAGTTTGAGCCAAACGTCGTTACGTCCACTCATTATACAGTCTATGGTTTCTGTGTTGGGAGACGAGAGAAAAGACGCTGCTTTGCCACCTGTGTGATCCTCACCTGATTCTCTCCTAGGTCTTCACCACAAAGAAGAGAAACAAACACGACATGTTCTTAGATTCTGAGTTTCATTTGGCGTTATTCACCGCTGAATACCAAAAAAATACGAGCTGAGATGTTTTTATAAAACAAAGTTTTGCAGCGTCACTACAAACGTACACAAAGGTCTAATAACGCTCTAAAAATAAAACTCTGAGCTGTTAAGTAAACAGAGGGAGGAGGAGATTCCTCAAACTGTCATGTTGCACATTAAAGATTCCCACAGACGTTTCACGGAGCGTTCATTCACGCGTCTCAGTTTATTGCCCAACTAACTTCCTGTTAGGAACCTGCGTGTCCTTCAAAATAAGAGCATACTGTAAAACTAACATTACCACAAAACTTCAGTGAGAGTTCAGAGACAGAAGTCACTAACAGAGTCCTTTCAGCACCAACAACAATACAAAAGTAGATGATTTATGGAAATAAAAGTTAGATTAAGTTCATGTTTTTTTCAACCTTCATTGTTGTAACTTTAGAAATCTATTGAGACAGTCATGTGATACAGTCAACCGGATAAATAAATCTGAATAAAATCTATTACTGGAATTGAAAATGTGTAAATATATAAAGTGTGTTTTGGAGTAAACGGTTTGTTAAACTTGACCTGATTTTGATTTTTCCCTTTTTGGCAGCAAATTGTATAAATCTTACTGAAAGGTCTGCTTGAATCATTATACTGGTGTCATTTCATTAATTAAAGGGTTGAATTGAACATTCAATACAGTGATTTACAGGAGAAATCAAAATATCGAGATATATATTGTGTATCGAGATATAGCAAAAAAAATATCAAGGTATTGATTTTAGGCCATATCGTGCAGCCCTAGTGCGATTGATACTAAATTTTCGTTATTTAAGTCCAGAGATATCTGAATCCACTGACCAATTTAATTTTTATTTACTAATAAGCTCAATAAAATGTTGTTGACACATTAAAGCTACTTTTTGAAAACAGAAAACTCACAGGACGAATCAATAAGAGCTGAGAAAAGAGTGGAAACTAAGAGATTTTCACATTTAAAGGCTTGAATTAAAAGGTTTTTAATTCCTAAAAGGGTTAAAGTTGTTTTCATGGAGTTATAGTTTCACTGATGACTGACAAATGGTTGTTTTCTGCTGAAAAAGTAGAAATTATGAATACTCAGAGGTCATATACACATCACGTCAAAGCGTCAATCATCGTTGTTCTGGCGGGAATAATAGAAACTTTCAACGGCTTCGTTGTTGCTGCAGCAGCTGCTGCCGCCTGTCAGGTGTGTTTTTCTTTTTTTTTTTTTACGTGTTGACTCAAGCAGACAGTGACACTCTTTGTCCCCTCCCACCTGGGACAAACGGAGCAGGCAGAGTGAGTGGGCTGACAGCCAGGCAGCCAGTCCCACAGGTAGACACACCTGAGAGAGCCGGCCGAGCGAGAGAGAGAGGCTAATGACTCGCCTTTCACGCCTTTTGAGCCTCAAACACTCACTCTTTATGCAGAATTAGCTTCAAAAACCAACAAAAAAACACACAAATCTAACAAAAAGTGCCACAAAACTCCAGCACTGATTCATTTAAAAGGCATCAAAAGTTGAAACCAACATGAAATAGGTCAGTGAAGCAAAATGACTGAGATACAAAAAGGGCAGACACACCTTGTCACTTGTAATTTCAGTCCAATTATAACCCGTATAAAGCAGATTCTGTGCTATAAATAAGTTTAAAACAAGCCCTCAGACACGATGAGTCACTGTGGGAAGAGCACATGAATTTAAGTTACGCAACCACACAGAGAGCTTCTTTATGGAGATTAAACACAGACTTTAAAGCTGCTGTAAAGTTAGTGTGGCCTGAGAGACAAAAATACACATAAATAAAACACAAAAACTATATTTTCCAACATTACAATGGAGCCAAAGAGACTCATGAGAGCAATTAAGTTGCTGTAATTGCAGGTCGGACTCTTAACAATACATTAAAAATCATTGAAGTCAGACTTTTGTACAGAAACTAGAAAATAAACTCACAAAAAATTCAGAGCCAAAATCCCCAACAGTAATTAAAGGCTGACCGATAACGCCAAAATCTTACAGACTCACACTAACTCGTATATTAGTTACATAAACATCATAAAATCACTATTTAGTTTGTATAGTGTTGGATAAACATATTGTTTTTCACTGTATGATGATATTGAAGAAGTGACAACAAGATATTAATGAAAACTAAGTTTAGAGAAAGTCAGAGTCGCTCAGATTTTATAATAATCTTTTTGACAGATGTTTTTATCCAATTAAAAATGTATAAATGAAAAAAGTGTAATTGTTGAGATTTTATTTTTTTCTACATTAAGTCAAAATTTTGAGATACACTGAAAAATTGATGCGGTTAAAGTCAAGATTTCTTCTTTTGGCTCAATCGTCTTAAAAGTTTGATTTTTCGTCTCAAACTTAAAGTTTTTAACTCAATTTTTCCCCCATAATTTGACAAAAGCAGCTCATAATTTTGACTCAATCATTTCAAGATTTCAACTTATAAAATTCTAAATTTTGACTGTCCAATCTCATAAATTACTATTTATTTTCATGTTTAAAATTCTATTTTTCCATAATTTTAACTCAATTATCTCAAAATTTCAACTTATTATCTCAGATTTTTTTTCTCATGATGCTCACTTCATCTCATAATCTGGGATTTTACCTCAGCTTCAACATTTTTTTCATAATGTTTTGGGTTAATTGTGTTAAAATTTTGACTTCATCATCTTAAGATTTTGATTTTTCATAATTTTGAGGAAGTTATTTTAAATTTTTGGCTTTTTTTTTTTTCAAAATTTTGACATAAGATGAGCAAAATCAATCTCTACAAAGCCAAGTTTCTTATTTCTATTTCTTTTAACTGGCTGAAATTTTTAATTCTATTGTCTCAAGAATTAAATTTTTTATCTTAGATTTGACTTTTTCCGCATAATAATCACTTCACCTCATAAGTTGGGATTTTATCTCAGTTTCAATAATTTTCTCATAATTTTTAACCAAAAAAAATTGACTCTAAATTTCAAGATTGCAACTTTTCTCAATACTTGGACTTTTTTTCAATTTGTCAATATTTCACAATTTTGGCTTAGTCATCACAAAATGACTTCATCCATATATCACAAAGGTTTGACTTAAAACTCTTCAAATTTTGACTTTTTAATCTCAAGATTCTAATTAATCTCATAATTTTGACTGTTTTATCTCATAATTGCTCATTTCTAATCTTTTATTTTGACTCAGAATTTTAAAAACTGAATCTTATCCCAATATTTTTTACTTTATTGCAGAATTCTGACTTTTTTCCTCACCCAAAACTTTGAAGTATCTCAGATTTAAATATTTTATCTCAAAGGTTTGACTTAAAACTCTCCAAATGTTGACTTTATCAACTTAAGATTCTGATTTATCTCATATTTTTGGGTTAATTGTTTAAAAATTTTGGCTTTTTATCTCAGAATTTTGACTTTTATGGGTATAAAAATCTTAAAAAAGCCAAGTTTCTTATTTTTATTTCTATTACCTGGCTGAAATTGGCATCCATGACATTGTGACTGCCTGTGTAAATATAAATATATTACTTAAAACAACCCAAGTATAAAACAGAATCTCATTAAAAAGTCTAATTTATAGTAAAACACAGTTTGACATGAAGCTTTGGGAGAAAAGTGAAGATTGTTTGTTTGAATAATGAGCTGAAGAGGAAACATATTCCACATTAAAAGCAGGTTTTTATCTTTAAATCATGTAGTAAATGTATTAAAGTTTCTCCACAGTCTCTCATGAGTTTATTATCGTGTTTATTTGACTTTAAAAGCACAAAGACAGAGAGAAAAAGTCTTTAAACGCAGCACAGCGTCCACCTTTCCTCTTACCTGCATACCAGGAACTTCCATGGTTACTTCGAAGTATGAACGCCCTTCTTCTTCTTCTCCTTCTTCTTCTCCACCTCCAGCTTTCTCTCTTTCTTCTTTTCTTTCCTTCTTCCTCCTCTTACACTCCTCCGAGAATGAATAAAGTCCCAAAAAAGCAGCTTCAGAGAGGAAGAAAATGAGAATATCCGACAGAAAAGTGTCTTTGTGAGCAGAGAGCGGCGGCAGAGACACAAATGGACAAACTAGAAAACACACACAGAGCAACACACACTCATACTAACACACACACACACACACACACACACACTGGTGAAAAAAAAAGTGTTAAGCAAACGAGCAGGATGACGAGCTGGTTACTGCCTCCTTCAAGGGAGGAGCAAAGAGTGTGTGAATATCAGCTTCAGGCTTCACACACACATAGAGGAGAGCGCCCCCTGCTGGGTTTATACTGTAACTACATATTTGAGTGCAATATTTCCTTCCATCATGAATTGAGTATTTCATCACATGTATTTCTTTATTCTATGAAACCTGTGTTATTTGAACACATCTTTAAACTATTAAAATATAACATGTTTTTTTGTGTTTTGGTTCCTCAAACCCCCAAAATGTCAGGTGGTGCAACCGTCCTGACAAGTATCCACAGTAATTAAACTCTAAAAATTGAATGTCAGTTATTGTAAATGGAAATTAAAAATACAGTGGCATTATTTTATGCTTGAACCTTTTTAAATAAAACATTCTTTGCAAATAAAAAGAATTTTAAAGCTGTTGAGAAATTAAAAAAACTTTTGTCCTGTAATTTTCACCTTGTCAAATGTCAGGGTGGTGCAACCGTAACATTAGACTTTTATTTTAAAGTGAAGAGAATAAAACAGGAAACAGGAAACTGCATCAGCCAGAGGAGCCCAAATGACATTTGTGACCAAGTGGAAAAGTTTGTAGATTTCTCAGAAATACTGATAAAAAAGGTTTTTTCACTTCATTGGTGACTGGAACAATTTCCATGTCAGGTGGTACAACCAATGTAATAATGTGAAATGTTATTTTAACATCAAATTATTTATCTTATTCAAAAATAAAAGAAATGAAACACACAAAATGAAAATGTTTGAGTCACTACAGACACTTGAGAGATACTTGCCAATAATTTCACACAGAAAAAATAACAGGAACATATAAATATATTTTCATATATTTGGTTGCACCACCTGACATTTTTGGGTGCTCAAATTAAAAATACTAAAAAATAATGAACCTAAAAACTTTGAAATGTTGGTCAACTACTGAAATCTGTTAGAAAAAAATTCTTCTCTCAGAAATATGTTTTTTATCCATTTTCAAAGAGGTTTTTATAAATATGTTTTTAGACCCTCTTTTTGTCATTGACCCATAAACGTTTCTCTATAATTAATATGAAGCTGCATAATGAAGGTCAATGAGCTGAAACGGTAAAGAGGAAGATATAAAAAAAAAAAAAAAAGNTTTTATTTTAAAGTGAAGAGAATAAAACAGGAAACAGGAAACTGCATCAGCCAGAGGAGCCCAAATGACATTTGTGACCAAGTGGAAAAGTTTGTAGATTTCTCTGAAATACTGATAAAAAAGGTTTTTTCACTTCATTGGTGACTGGAACAATTTCCATGTCAGGTGGTACAACCAATGTAATAATGTGAAATGTTATTTTAACATCAAATTATTTATCTTATTCACAAATAAAAGAAATGAAACACACAAAATGAAAATGAATGAGTCACTACAGACACTTGAGAGATACTTGCCAATAATTTCACACAGAAAAAATAACAGGAACATATAAATATATTTTCATATATTTGGTTGCACCACCTGACATTTTTGGGTGCTCAAATTAAAAATACAAAAAAATAATGAAGCTAAAAACTTTGAAATGTTGATCAACTACTGAAATCTGTTAGAAAACACAATTCTTCTCTCAGAAATATGATTTTTATCCATTTTCAAAGAACTTTTTAAAAACACGTTTTTAGACCCTCTTTTTGTCATTGACCCGTGAATATGTCAGAAGTCTGTGCGCTGGATTAATTTACATCGAGGGTGACCATATTCTGAAAACTCAAAAAGAGAAAAGTCTACCAAAGACCACAAAGTAGCTTCAATTTCAAAATGTAAAGCTGGATTTGTTGGGATTTGTCTTTATTTTTTTTGTCGTGACAAATGTTTATCTCAAAGATTTTGAGATATGGAACTTTTATCTTTTGCCTCATACTTTGACTATTTATCTCAATTTGTTGACTCATAAACTCAAAATTAGATTTTTTTTTTTCGCCCAAAATGTCAACGTTTGCCCCATTTTTTCCACAATGTATTTCAGAATTTTGACTTTTAGGAAAAAAAATGTGAGTTTAATGCAAGAAATTTTCAGCTTTTGGCTCATCATTTTGCATATTATTCATAAATTCTGACTTTTGAGCTCGAAATTTAATTTTTAAGACTCAAAATTTCAACTTTCATCTTAAAATTTTTGACAATTTATTTCTAAATTTTGGCGTTGAAAATATAAATATGACTTTTAAGCTCAAAATGTCACTTTTTGGCCAATAATTCTGCTTATTTTGTCAAAATTCTGACTTTATATTCAAAATTAGATTTTTCCCGCTTAAAATTTTAACCAATAAAGAAGCTATTTTTCCCAAAATTCAGACTTTGAGACTCAAAGAATTTCAGCTTTCAGCACAGAAAAAATAACAGGAACATATAAATATATTTTCAGATATTTGGTTGCACCACCTGACATTTTTGGGTGCTCAAATTAAAAATACTAAAAAATAATGAACCTAAAAACTTTGAAATGTTGGTCAACTACTGAAATCTGTTAGAAAACATAATTCTTCACTCAGAAATATGTTTTTATCCATTTTCAAAGAAGTTTTTAAAAATACGTTTTTAGACCCTCTTTTTGTCATTGACCCTTATTAGTCTTTGTGAATTCCTACGGTCCGTGAAGGCAGCATGGTGTTTGGGTATGACGTCAGCAGGAAGCGGTGACAGGGGGCGGAGCCCGGAGGAAGATGGCGTTTCCTCGCTGCAGGAGAGACCCCTGCGGTTTTGTTTGTCTGATTTTAACATATTTCAGCGTCTTTTACGCGGATTACGTGGTGATTCAGTACGTGCTGATCCCTGCCTACTCTGACAGGTTTGTTTTTTATATTTTTATTTTACTGTTTTAGTGTTTAAAGCCTTAAAAACAGCGACGTGACGCCTCCTCCTCTGTCTTCATTCATTTGACAGTTTTCACTCAAACCTTCTTTTCTGTCTCTGACAAAACTCAACAAACCTGTTTTTCTCACAGGAACAGGCGCTGAATTTTACTAACACACCTGTTTGTGGTGGTTTTATGTTCAAAACAATCAGATAATGTTGTTTTTTCTGTGTGTTTACTGATGTTTTTGTCAGTTCAGCTGTTTGTCTGAGGAGGATCATGTTTACAAACACACTCATTAAAAAACAAACAAATAACAGAAAAATTATCCTTTTACCTAAATATTTCATACT
The DNA here is from genome assembly GCA_008086565.1 of Thalassoma bifasciatum. Lineage (NCBI taxonomy): Eukaryota > Metazoa > Chordata > Actinopteri > Labriformes > Labridae > Thalassoma > Thalassoma bifasciatum. The sequence goes on from RPOG01002781.1 coordinate 75,318, forward strand.
TTACTAACACCTGTCTGCTTCTTCTCTGTATTCTATTCACAATTTTATTATATTTATATATATAATACTTGTTGTGAAGCTTATTTCTTGAATTTATTCTGATCAAAATTATAACATTTACATAAAATTGTTTTTAAAGTATTTCCATTTATTTTATAGGCTTGAATGACAAATATGTCCTCGGATAGTGTGATTTTATCTCAAAAATGAAAAATAAAAAACACAAAAAGAGGACCCCTCTTGGAAAAATGTAAAGTTCTGAGATAAAAAGTTAAATTTTGAGATAAACTGTGAAAACTTTGGGATACTAGAGTAATTTTTTTCCCCATTTGTATCATTATTTTGACCCTTTACCAAAAAATTTAGTTTTTGAAATGAAAAAGTTGAAATTTTGAGATAAACAGTCAAAATTTTGGGATAATAAAGTCAAAAAAAAAAAAAATCTTTGTATCATTATTTTGACCTTTTTCCAAAAAAAAAAGTTAATTTAAAAAAAACCCTCTTGGAAATCCCACAAAAATACCAAAAGATTGTCGAAGTTTTCAATAAAAATTCAAAGTTCTGAGATAAAAAAGTTTAATTTTGAGATAAACAACAAAATTTTGGGACAATAAGGTGAATTTTATGTATTAATATCATTATGTTGGCCTTTTAACCAAAAAATGAAGTTGATTCAAAGAACCCCCTCTTGGAAATTCCGCAAAAACACCGAAAGATTGTCAAAGTTTTCAGATAAAAATTCAAAGTTCTGAGACAAAAAGTTCAATTTTGGGATAAACAGTCAAAAATTTGCAAAACAAAAAGTCAAAATTTTGAGATAAACAGTCAGAATTTTTTAATATAATAAGTCAAACTTTTTGCTTTGTATCATTATTTTGACCTTTTACCAAAAAAACAACTTGATTTAAAGAATCCCCTCTTGGAAATCCCGCAAAAATACCAAAAGCTTTTCAAAGTTGTCTGATAAAAATTCAAATTTTTGAGATAAAAAAGTTAAATTTTGAGATTAACAGCAAAATTTTGGGATGATAAAGTCATTTTTTTGTCTTTGTATCATTATTTTGACCTTTTACCAAAAAATTAAGTTGATTTAAAGAATTCCCTCTTGGAAATCCCACAAAAATACCAAAAGATTGTCAAAATATTCAAAATTCTGAGAAGAAAGTTGACATTTTGAGAAAAAACTGTCAAAAATTTGAGAAAAAAGTCCAAATTTCAAGATGAAATGTCAAAATTTGGAGGAAAAGGTCCAAATTTTGAGTTAGTTAAGTCAAAATATTTGCTTTGCATCATTATTTTGACCTTTTACCAAAAATATTAGACTCAATATGAGCAAAAAAAATTAACTAAATGTAGCTGTTTTTTGTTTTGTTTTATCTCTCTCTTTATATATATATTATGGTGGGAATGGGCTTTTATACATTATTTATGTTTACACTATAGAAAATTTTTGAGTTTGAATTATGAAGCTACTTTATGGTCTTTAGGGATCTCTGTGTACTTTTGCAAGATCCGGGTAGGGGATCCAGTTTTCGGGGTTTTATAATACAGTCGCCCTAATGTTGTTCAATTCTGACAATATAAAAGCTACATTACACTAAATAATTAATAAAATACAAACTCTTAAGACTGATGGGAACAGAAATAGCACATGAAGTTTGTTTATTTGGCAGTTTGACCCATTTTTCCTGATGTTTTGCAGAGTAAAGCAGTTACATGGATGTAAATGAGTTGATGCTATGATATTTTCTGGTGATAAAGGCTTTCAGGTTTATATTAATTATCTGTTTGTGTAACAGTGTGTGGTGTACTCTCCATGGATCAGTGTTTAACCTCATCCTTCTGCTGCTGCTGGCCTGTCACTCCAAAGCTGTTTTCTCAGACCCAGGTCAGTAAAAGTGACTCACTGCTTTAAGAAATACCTGAAACAGAAGCTTAGTTCATGTTTGCATATATACACGTATATATAACCTGTATCTGTGTTGTTGTCGTGCAGGTATGGTGCCTCTCCCTGACACAGCCATAGATTTCTCAGACCTGCGCTCGCAGTCGTCTCGGATGAACGAGCGGGTGAGTCCGTCAGCGAGAATCCTGCTGCAGCTTCCTTCTGCTTTTCTAAATCTGGAACAATTTCTCAAACTGAAACTGCTGAATTAAGCACGATTTTTCAACTTAATCGACGAGTTCTTACCCTCAGAAGACGTCTTCATTTGTCATGAGTTTCAGAAAGCAGCTACGTAGAGATTAAAGTCAGTTTCAGAAGCAGACTGATGTTTTTAATGTTTGTGTTTATCTAAATCCTGTGACTCAAGTGTAGTTTTGCAACACAATTCTTCCATGACATATTATCTCATCAAGTTTGCACTAATTTACTTTTTTAACTTTTAACGACTGAGTGAATTAATAGTCCATAAAAGGTATATTTTTGCAAAGTAACAATTTTTCATGAGTTAATTTTAATGTTAGGAAAGCTACACTGCAAAAACAATTATCTTATTATTCCTGATTTAAGCCACATGCAGCTGAGAAGTCCAGAAAAAATGTCTTATTTCAAGAAATTCAAAGACAAAAATGATATCTAAATTGCTTGTAACTATTTTTTTTTTTGGTTTAGGTTTATTTTGAGCATGAAGAAAAGACATTAAAACAAAACAAAAAAAAACGTAACAACAAAATCAAACAATAGCATGTTCAAAAAGGAATAGGAAGAAGTAAAACTTATCCCTGATTACATGATTAACATGTGATGGTAATTTTCAATAAATGTCTCTGGTTTAATCATACATGCATATCCATACATATTCATAAATACACATAAATATACAAATTCATACACATATATATAACCGTGTAAGAAAAAAAAGTTGCTTGTGTTAAGACAAGAAAAATTTTCTTATCCCATTGGCAGATTTTTTCGACTTGTTACAAGCTATTCAAACATAACTTTTGTCTATTTATGTCTTAGGATAAAACTTCCCTTTTGGACCTGTCAGTTGAATGTGACTCATATCAAGACTGAAAAGACATTTTTAACCAAAATGAAAACTTAATGACTTGCTTAGATTTCAGTTTTGGCCGTGCAGATTTTTCCTCCAACTCTTTGCTTTATTGACTTTCTGTTACTTTGATTTGTTCAAAGGTTTTATGGAAAATACTTGTTGCTTCTATTAGGCATAAAACTCAATTTATTAAAAAGAGTCTGTAGAAAACCCCTTTTTTTGTTTAAAGCATTGATAATTTTCAGTCTTTCTTGTTGTTGTTGGCTCTAATTCCTGAGCTACAGAAAGAGATAAAGAACAAAATAACAGAGGATTTTAAAGAGATTGTGGCTTCTGTCTGATTATAACTCTATTATCAACAAGTGTGTGTTTATCTCCCGCTGACTCTGTGTGAACAGCATCTGTACTTACGTCGTCTTCTGGGTTTGTAATTATACTCCTCTGAGCCTGATGACAGACGTCTGTGAACTATTGTCTGCACCGTGATGCGTTCAGTGACCAGACTGATGCATCAGCAAGGGCTAAACGTTTAAAGAAGAAGATCTGATTGAGATTTTTCTGGCAGATATTACGATTTCAATTCATGATTTTCTTCAAATCATGAATTTGTGAAGGTTTCATAATGTACAGAAACATTTATGAACGTGACAGAAAATTACATCAAACCATCAAAAAGTTCTTCCCCCAATGTAAGGATGAAAACTGAAGGTAAGAATTGTTTTAAACTTTTAGATAAAAAACAATATTTTAAGATAAAAAGTGGAAATTTTGTGAAATTAAGACAGAAGTCTGAGATAAAAAGTCCAAATTTGAAGAAATCAATTAAACATTATGAGAGAAAAAGTCAAAACGTTCACATTGAAGGTCAAACTTTGGAGATAAAGACAAAAGTCTGAGATTAAAAGTCAAAATTTTCAGATAAAACGTCAACCTTTTGAAATAAAGAGCAGAAAGTTTGTTATATAAAGTCAAAATTTTGAGAAATAAAGACAACATTATTAGATAAAAGTCAAAAATTTTGGATAAGAGTCAAAATTTTAAGAATTCAATTCAACATTATGAGAAAAAAAATCTAAACTTTCACATTTAAAGTCAAAATTTTGAGATAAAGACAAAATTCTGAGATAAAAAGTCAAAATTTTCAGATAAAACATCAACATTTTGAAATAAAGGCAATATTTGAAATAAAGAGCAGAAAGTTTGTTGTATAAAGTCAAAATTCTAAGTCAAAATTATGAGAAATAAGTCCAACATTATTAGATAAAAGTCAAAAATTTTAGATAAGAGTCCACATTTTAAGAATTCAATTCAACACTGTGAGAAAAAAAATCTAAACTTTCACATTAAAGGTCAAAATTTTGAGATAAAGACAAAATTCTGAGATTAAAAGTCAAAATTTTCAGATAAAACATCAACATTTGAAATAAAGAGTAGAAAGTTTGTTATAAAAAGTCAAAATTATGAGAAATAAAAACAACATCATTAAATAAAAGTCAAAATTTTGAGCAAAAAAAAAAAAAAGATTTTGAGATAAACAGTTTAATTTCTGACCTTAAAACACAATTCTTTCCATTTCTAAACTGGACTTTTTTAATCGTGTTTTTAGTTATAATGACTGAAAACCAAAAAGAGCTATCTTTAACTTAACTTTTAAAAATTTTAAAAAGACAAAGTTCAAAAAGCGATAATAAAAAAAATCAAAACAAAATTCAACAATCCCAAAGAAAAAAGGATTTTTCCCAACAGTTTTACTCTCAAAGGACGTGTGTGATCCTGGATCAGTCAAGAGTAAAAAAAGTGCAGTTTTGTCGATCACATGATCACGATGTCTGAAATTGTGATTTTGATCAGAAAATAATAAATTGTTCAGCCGTGTAGATAAACTTAAATAAAGTTAAATTTGATTATTTTGGACCATCTCTCTTTCTCTTTTATTTTCAGGGCTGTGAAGGTTGGACCGTGTGCAGTCGGTGTGAAACCTACAGACCCCCCCGAGCGCATCACTGCCGGGTTTGTCAGAGATGTATACGCCGCATGGACCATCACTGTCCCTGGTTAGAAAACTAAACCCATCCTTTCTTCCATCTCTTCTTTTTCTGCTCGTTTCCTTAACGTGGTTTCTGTTTGGCTCATGTTTCAGGATCAACAACTGTGTTGGAGAGTTAAATCAAAAGTATTTCATCCAGTTTCTCTTCTACACCGGTGAGCGCTGAAGGTGTGAAGTAAAACCTTTACTTCTGTGATTTTTTAGATATTTTTATTGACGTGTATATATGTTTTTTTTGCAGGTATGGCCAGTCTGTACTCGTTGGTGTTGGTGGTGTCCGCCTGGGTGTGGAGGATAAGAAGTGAGAGAGATGGAGACTCAGAGAAAGAAGGCGAAGAGACGCCAAGCAAACACTTGATAGTGTGAGTTTTATGAACTTTGGGAAAAAGTTTGTCCATTTTTAACCAACTGCCTGATTTATTTAATAACTACGTGTTTGTGATTCTCCTTTCTCTCAGCGCTCACTACATCATCCTGCTGGTGGAGTCAGTATTATTTGGTGTGTTTGTCATGGTCATCTTCTACGATCAGGTACAGGGACTTTTCATTTGGTAATTTGAAATATAAAAAGACTTATTCCATCCTTAAACCTAACTTAAAATATTCTTGAGACGATTGACATTGTGTTAACCTGAGTCCCCACAATATAACCGTTAAGCGATAAAGTCCCCACAATTCACATAAACAGGTATGTATGTTTTCTACGCTCACTCAGTTGTTGAAATAAAATCGTCTTATAAATTTGTGAGTCCTGATCCCTTTAATGACTTTAATGTTCATCATCGTAGGGAAAAAAGCACATTGAATGTTTGGGAATGTTTGATTCCTAAATAAGTTAAAAGTCCTTTTTAAACCAAAAAGAAGTTAACAGCAAAGATAGTTGGCTTTAAAGAGTCTTTTAAATTAAATCAAAGTTGGTCGGTGCAGGAGCGATCTGTCTGCCACGAGAGTCTTTAAGCACCAATCAGTCCATTAATCCACAGGGAACCAAAAAGGAAAACCAGTTCAAAGAAGAATGA